>SEMN01001158.1:72500-93327 GCA_005408345.1 Macquaria australasica | reverse complement strand
AACCAATCAGCGATCATCCTTTAATCGTCAGTCAGCACAAGTCTGTTGCAGAAGCATTATTTGAGTTTAAGTTCAGACTGCTGATGTGACGTCAGGGGTCAGAGGTCGGGCTGAGAACGTTCAGAGAGAGAGAGAGAGACGGAGAGATAGACAGAGAGAGACGGAGAGAGAGAGAGAGACGGAGAGAGAGAGAGAGACGGAGAGAGAGGGAGAGACGGAGAGATAGACAGAGAGAGACAGAGACAGGCAGAGAGACAGAGACAGGCAGAGAGAGAGACAGAGACAGGCAGAGAGAGAGACAGAGACAGGCGGAGATATATATATATATGACATATATATAGAGAGACCTTATGAGACAGAGAGACCTGAGAGAGAGAGAGAGACGGAGAGAGAGAGAGAGAGACGGAGAGAGAGAGAGACGGAGAGAGAGAGATGGAGAGAGAGAGACGGAGAGAGAGACAGACAGAGAGAGAGAGACAGAAAGAGACAGAGAGAGAGACAGAGAGAGAGACAGACAGACACAGAGAGACGGAGAGACACACACACAGAGAGAGAGACACGGAGAGAGAGAGACACGGAGAGAGAGAGACACGGAGAGAGAGAGACAGACAGAGAGAGAGACAGACAGAGAGACAGACAGAGAGAGAGAGACAGAGAGACAGACAGACACAGAGAGAGAGAGAGACAGAGAGACACAGAGAGAGACAGACAGACAGACAGAGAGACAGACAGACAGACAGAGAGAGACAGAGAGAGAGACAGAGAGAGAGAGAGAGCAGCTGCTTCTCTAGCTCGCAGGGAAACAGCTGCTTCACTGGTGGAGAGTTTACTGCCTGAGGGACACACACACACACACACACAGACACACACACACACACAGACACACACACAGAGCTCTCCTGTGTGCCGACAGGTCAGCGGGCGACCAGGTGTAGGTGGAGGACGGGTGAGAGGAGGAGCATAGGGAGGTGAGGAGGACTGTAACTGATGACCAGTGCTTCCTGCAGCCTCCAGCTATTTGTAGGAAGAAGAAATAAAAGCCCCCCCCCCCCCCTCCCCTCCCCTCCTCTGCTGTCTCAGAAACTCTGAATCAGAGAGGAGGATTACACCGGACACAGACTGCTGGACTCGCTCAGTGTTTCAAACAGCCAGGGAGGCAGTGAGTTCGTGATCTACACATCAAACCCATCGGGCTACAACTTTGTTCACGCAGAGCGCTAAGCTACTTTTAGCGTTTGCATTAAGTCAGAGACTGAGGCGAAGACGCCGTCTGTGCCCTGTGAAAATAAATGCTCATCCCACAGTGTTGTGACTCCACATGATGGACGTACAGAGAGACGGTTCTCAGCTGACGTCTGTATAATAGAGACAGAGTGCAACATGTCATACTCTGAAAGCTACGTCCACCGGAGAGGAAAACAATCGGCGCCACAACAGAGTCCTGCAGGACTGAGTCCTAAGACCCTGAAGTGAGTTAGCATGTTAGTTCTCCCTGGTCCCTCGTCTGGAAGTCAGTGGGTTTCTTCAGTGGGTTTTTGGTTCGATGCCTGAAATAAGGTCTGTGGTTAACACAAGCGTTTTGTTCTGCAACATAAACTCCGTCAGTAAATACTCCACTGGTGAGTTCTGAAGCTTCTCCGTGTCTTAAAAAAGTCGGTTGCTAACAAGAGTCTAAATGAGACTCCAGAGGCTGTCGGGGACGTTAAACGTCATCACGCCGAACACAGAAACTCATCGACTCACTCGTCCTCCTTTACAGCCTCGTTGGGTTTCTACTGCAAACTGTTCTAACTCAAACTTTCCCAAAGGCTTTTGTAGAAGAGGTCAGTGCTGGAAGCTCAGTGGTGGAGACGCTGAAGTCATGTGACCGCGGTGGAGCTGGTTTATAGCCTAACGTCAGCTCTTTACTGCTGGAGGTTGACTTTACGCTTCAAACATCATAAAGTGGTGTTCATGTGTGAAGATTATCTTGCTGAACAAAACCTGTAAGAATCATAAACTTGTGTTTCCTGCAAAAATACAAAATCCAATGGAATCATCCCATTGGCTGTTTGTGGAGGGAAACGGGGCGATGCTGACTTCCTGGTTGGACTACAAAATACCTCATCATCCCTGCAGCACCTTATATGAAACCAAGGCTGAAACGCTAGCAAAACGCCTGCAGCAGCTAAAAACATCAGATTTCAGCCTGTCAGAGGATTATTTCAGCTCCCTGTGTCCACCAGAGAGGACAGACTCAACACTGTGGGTCTGTCTCTGTCCCTTCTCAAGCTAAGCTACTGTAGTTAGCTAAGACACCTACCAACATAATCCTGCAGAGCTTTCTGATTTAGCCACAATCCACTACACAGGTTCCTTTAGCTGAACTTACTGCAGTACAGTTAACCTAAAACTGACATCTGGATATCTGACTAAATGCTGTGAGCGTCAGGATCCACAGAGTTCCCGTTCTTCCTGCTAAAGCCTCACATCTGGACCCACTTTGTCTTAAAGGTTCAGTTTTTGGGTTCGGCAGCTGATAAAAACTTAGTTCTGGTTCTTCACCCTGTTGGTGGTGCGTCCCACCACACAGCAGCTTTTAGGCTGTTTAGGCATGCTCCCTAAAAGTGAAGCCAAAACATCTGGATCGCCCCCTGGTGGCTGGCTGCAGTACAGGTCATAAGCCCCGCTAAAAAAATAAAAGTACACGTCAAATAAAATGTTCCCAAAGATGGTTTCTGTCACTTTGGGTTCTGGGAAACAAATGATGAGCATTTTTTCAAATTTTAACTAAACGATTAATCGTGAAAATAATCGTCAGTTGCAGCCCTGCTTCAGTTCAGTTCATATCAATAATTTAAGCTCATCACTTTAGTAATTTTGAATCAGCACCTTCAGTATTTGGATCGAGTAGCTTGTGAAAAATAAGGTGTGTTAGAGACATATTTAATCAACATTTAGATCGGTGTAAGAACTGGATCGGACTTGGAATCAGCAGACACCCAATTTTAAAGGACTCTGATCAGGATCAGGGCCAACCAAACATGATTGGGACATCCCTACTAATTAGCATTAAACATGGAGTACAGCTGAGGCTGATGGGTGTCACTGGTTGACGACATGTGAGTCTTTTCAGACACTTCAGTAGTTCAAGCAGAACTCTGCTGTTCACGTCCAGTTCAGTTTATATCAGAGCCAAACTATAAAAATGATCGAGAGAGACAATTACAGAATGCAAATACGTTGATCGGCTTTTACTGAATAAATACCGGCCATGAAGAGCATCAGGAATGAGTTTTTATAATTAAAATAATAATAATATTAATAAAATAGCTTCTCTTCTGCCTCTAGATTCAGATCTAACGACCAGGTGTCAACGATTGCTTCTAAAACGACCAAATAAAGAAAGTTTGATAAAAAGTAAAGAATGTTTTTTGCATCAAACAGTTTTCTTAAAGACACACACTCTCTCTCTCTCTGTCTCTCTGTCTCTCTCTCTCTGTCTCTCTGTCTCTCTCTCTGTCTCTCTCTCTCTCTCTGTCTCTCTCTCTCTCTGTCTCTCTCTCTCTCTCTCTGTCTCTCTCTCTCTCTGTCTCTCTCTCTCTCTCTGTCTCTCTCTCTCTGTCTCTCTGTCTCTCTCTCTGTCTCTCTCTCTCTCTCTCTCTCTCTCTCTGCCTCTGCAGTGGTGTGCAGCAGAGAAGAAGAGCTGCCTGGAGAGATTCTCCATTTCCTGTCAGCCTCGCCAACTTCCTGTCACCATGTTGATTTACTGTTCCATTACTCTACCTGTGGAGCTGTGTGTGTGTGTGTGTGTGTGTCAGATATTGTTTCTCTGTGTGTGTGTGTGCGTGCGTGTGTGTATGTGTGTTTCCCCAAAGGCCTGCCTCACTGGAGTAATTACAACACACACACACACACACACACACACACACACAGGGTCTCAGGTGGAGGATGAGCGGTAGCAGTTGTTACCATGGTGTCTCTGTCACCGTGCCAACTGACTGACCATCAGGGGGTGTGTGTGTGTGTTTTCGGTACAACTAGCTTATGGAGGCTAATGTTAGCAACCCTTGGTAGATATTTCTGTGTATCTGATGTTAGTTTGTGTCTCCTGTGAATGTCAGACTCCTCCACTAACAATGCAAATTACTACACAGTTAATTACTGAATGTTGGCCATAAAGAGACTCAGAAATGAGGGTTTGATATAATTAACAGTTGTGACATAATAACCTGTAATATCACATGTTGACATTTTGTTTTGTTTTCCTATAACTCAACCTTTTCTGTTCAGAGTTGTATGCAGCTGTCTGCTGCCTGCTGGGTTTCTTCTCAGTTTTATACAACGTTCTTTGTGCTTTAATTTCCTCACGACTGAAAATCTTTTTGCTCTCAGAGTCACAGAGCTCACGCTTCTTTTCAGCTCGGTCTAAATGTGTCTGTGGTTTTTGTTTGGGTCTAACGTTCCCCTCCACAAAAGCCTCTGATGAAACCTGATTTTTATAAAAGTGCTTCCACATAACTGCCACTTTAGAAGTCAAGTTAATTTGCTTTGTAAGGACTCTGCTGGGGACCAGACTTCAACAAAGGAACATTATTCTCAAACCTGGTCCAGCAGGGGTCCGTCAGCGGGCTGCATGAGGTCTGCAGAAAACAAGATGTATAATTTCACAGTAAAATTTGAAGCGTTTACAGGAGCTATAACCCCCCCCCGAGCATCCTGCAGATCAAAGACAGCTGAGCTTCACAGTCGAGCTCTGATGAGAGTCTGTTCTGGTTTGTGTGACATGAAAACATTCGGACGCCTCGGGCTGCAGAACCATCGCAGAGGAAACACGAACACGACGAACAAGTGTTTTCTGTCGACAGATTTACAGATTCAGATCGTAATCACGCGTCTCTCCTGCAGACAAACGATCTGAACCCACATGAAAGGATCTGAAATAAGACGTCAGCCGTCTGTAGACAAAGTGAGACCTGCTCTGACAAAAAACAACTGATGATGTTTTCTTAAGGTGTTAAAATCAGCCGCTTTCACTGACTGGATCCATGAAAAGACTTTAATGTAGAAAACTTTAGAAATGTAAATCAGTTTATAAATACATTTCTACAATGTAAAATATAGTATAATAGTTTGATTTGTTGTAGCCTGATATATCTCTGATATCGGCGTGAATTGAGGATTAGTCACCAAAATAAATAGAAGTAACTTAAAAAACTCGTAAGCAGCCTTCCTTTGTTTCCTGTTGTCATGTTTGATGGGCCATGAATGGACACACTTTTAAATTTTAGTTGCCTGAACACCTGGAGGAATATTTATGCACCGAGATTTGATGCTTTATGTTGAAATGTTAATTTCGGTGACTTAAGTTTAAAACCACTGCAGCAGCTCTGTGAGGCTCAATGTAAAGAAAGACAAACTGTTAGATGAAAGTTAAAAGGTTGATCTTCAGCAGTAAGTAAATGTAAGAGTGTCAGAATAAAAGTCTTTGTCTGCCTGCATCAGAAGGGTTAAGTTATGTTGCCAGCAGTTCATTTGTGTGAGAATGAGCAGAAACGTGAGATTTTATGATATTATATGTCGTGTCGGCTGAGCAAAGACGTGACTATAAATGAGCTGACAGACTATAACGTGTGTGTGGTGCTGGTTATAGTTTAAACATCATTAGTGTTTTCATCAATGACACGTGTCAGTTTAGCAGAAGTTACAGCTGGGGCTGATGGAATATCAATAGTTTTGCAGGTCACAAAAAGTCACGACAGTCCATACAGTAGTTGTCCAAACATTTCACTCTGAACCATAAATGTCAACCTGCTGGTGGCGCCAGAGGAAAAGTCAGGACATCACCAAAGTCAGTAGGTTTCATCCTCTGGGGATCACGAATGTCTCCACAGACTTTCAAGGCAATCCGTCCGATAGTTTTTGAGATATTTCAGTCTGGACCAAAGTGGTGGACGGACGGCAGCGCGCTGCTAGCATGGCTAAACAGCACAGATCCTGTCTCGGCTTGTTCATGCACGTGAAATTTCCAGTTTTACACAAGAAATCCCCAAAAATCTGCGCAGATGTCCGTAAAATTTCCTGATCACATTCCTGCTCCTCAGAGGATAAACCCCACCACCTTTCCTCTAGCACCACCCGCAGGACAAACTTTACATTGTTAGCTCCGCTGCTGGTAGATGTTGTTTGATATTGTTGCTGCAGTGATCACTGCAGCCTGTAGGGGGCGCTCAGCTCAGCGCTGCTGTTCACTGCTGCTGTGTGTGTATAATGTGTGTGTGTTCGTTGTGTGTTTGTTTCAGGTCCCTGCTGAGCTGATTGCTGTCAAACACTGGTTACACTCCGGTGTGTCTGCACAAGGTAACGCACACACACACACACACACACACACCAATTTGTAATTAGTCTGCGTGTGTGTGTGTGTGTGCAATGAATTCTTCGGTTTGTGCCTCCTGCAGTCGGGCTGCTACAACTGGTTAGATACCACATCCATCATGAAAACACACACACACATCTCTGAGGTGTGTGTTTCTCCTCTGTATCCATGGTTACATTTGGGTACGTTTAGTGTTTGAAAAAGCTTCTTTTACACAGCTGATGGTTAGTTGTCAGCTGTGTTGTGTGTGTGTGTGTGTGTGTGTGAGTCTCTGGATGTTTTAATGTGTCTATTAGAGCCGCCAGAGGTCAAAAGGTCGAGCAGCGCTGCAGCTAACCCGCTAACTGATTAGTTCAGCCTGCTGCTGGCAATGAGGCTGACTGCAGGAGGTACTCACACACACACTCTCTCACACACACACACACACACACACACACACACACACACACACACACACACACACACACACACACACACACACACACACACACACACACTCTGCCAAATGATGCCAGAGGCCCAGTAGGCTGCAGCATGCCGTTACTCTCTCTCTCTCAGTGGATCTTGTTTCTGAGGCGCCTCAGTGGCTCAGTCACTGCACAGGCTGGAAACTCGCCCGCTGCTCCTCCTCCTCCTCCTCCTCCTCCCCTCTCTTCTGCTTTAAATGATCAAAAGTTGAAACCGGAGATTTGTCTTCGTGTTTCTGCTGCAGCTCAGATATTAATACCTTCACTCCAGTTAAACTGAAGAACGTTGTGTTTATGTGAAAACTTCGCTGCCTGTTCAGCCTGAAAAAACATGAGATCAGCGGGAAACACGACTTCAGGACAATTCAAATTCAAAACTTGATCACCACATACAAAAAGGAAGAAGTCGCCCTGTAGAATGAAAGTAGCTGATCACCAGTGTCTCAGCCTCTCAGCTGGTGGGCCAAAGTTTTGCAGAAGTATGAGGGGGCTGCTTCACCTGTCCGTGGATCCATCTAGTTCTTCAGCTACGCAGCACTTTAGTAAAAAGTTCGTTGTTGTTTTCTGGTCTGCTGGCCTTCATCATGCTCGGTCAGAGATGTAATAACGATCCTTTTCATCCACGTGATGTTTCAAACCGTCTTCCCGACAAGTAAAAAATAGTAAGATTTGTCTATTGTTGTTTTATAATGAAGGCCTTTCACTTCTACACCTTCACATTAAGACACGTTTGTTGTGAAACGCATGCAGGAAGTTCATTCTTGACCTTGGAATCAGCAGTCGACAAAACAAATCTCAAGTCAGGGTCCATTTACGACAGGGTCTGTCGTTTGGTCCAGAGACGGAAGCATCTCAACAGCTATTATGGGATGGATTGTGATGAAATGTGGTTCATCGTTCATGTTCCCCTCAGGATGAACTGTAATAACTCTGCTGATCCTCTGACTTTTCATCCAGCGCCACCATCAGGTCAACATGTTAATGCTTCCAACACAAACACCTGCAGAGCTACAGACGCTCCCATCAGCCTCATCTGCACTCTGTGTTTACTGCTAACTAGCTAATGTTAGCATGCTAACATGCTAAACTAAGATGGTGAACGTTACACCTGCTAAACATCAGCACGTTAGCGTTGTCACTGTGAGCATGTTAGCATTTAGCTCAAAGCTGTAGCCTCTTAAGTCTTGTTAAACATCTCTGTGTAATTATCTTTCAGCTTAGCTCTGCAGCTTGACTAGCTGCCCACAGCGCCAACTAGTGGTTTTAGTCGTTAATCAGTCGAGTAGTTGGTGAAGCTGCAGACACCATGGAGGCGTAGTACTTCTGTTTATACTACTTTCTGGAGTCTGATTGGAGGACGCGTTCCACACATGCCTTTATAATTGTTTTAAAGATGAATTATAGAGATGCAGGTAACGACAGATCTCTTCACACAGCCTCTCTTCAAATACGCCGTCCATTTTGGTTTCAGCGCAAGCGTAGTTGATGCCCTTCTATCGTAGCGGCTGTGCGGACTGGTACGCGTGGTCACAAAAAACTGGAGGTACCCAGATGTGGTCACAGAGCCTATACACGTTCACCCTCTGATGACGCAGATCCTCTCACACTTAAAGTAAAAAGTACAAATTGGGCTTAAGTTTCAACCGATCAGCTTCTTAAAAATCTAGGTATTTTTAATAAAAAACAGAAGTAAAAACCAAAACTGTTGTAAACATGAATGACTGCTCAGTTGTGGGGTCTGAGGTCTGCGGTCTACAGAGTCCAGACGGTGATAACGAGGAGAAACCAAACATCCCCGTGGCTGTTGATTCCTCCTCACAGCGGGCTGGAAGACAAACGACAAACACAACTATTATTCACTGTCATCCAGCTGTAATTTGTATCTTTGTGTCAAGTTCAGTTTCCTCTTTACCCCTAAAAGCAGACGAGCCGGCCGCCGCTCTGACAGCTCAGTGTGTTTCTCAAACTGTGGCGGGCGGAGAAGCTTTCAGACCAATCAGCATCTACAATCTGTAAAAACAGCACAAAGCACTTCTGATGGGTTTTATCTCTGATGACGAGCGTCTTCATGACATGAAAAACACATGGAAACGTCCAAATCTGACAGTAAAATGATTCCCAGGACGTGTTCGGACGGCTGGTTCCATCTGAGTGAACCATGATCAGAAAAACAGACGTTTGGTTTCTGTTTCTCAGACGTTATCTACAAATCACATCAATCTATGTTCTTTCTTTCTGTTTGAAGCCTGCGAGGACTGACTGGAGGATCCATCAGATCCACAGAGCTCATTCATGTTGACAGGTTTACAACCAGCGACTTCATATACAGCCGGCTGTACAGGATTTATACCAACAGATTGTGATGTGTTAAAATCCAACATGACATTTACTGTTTACTGTCGTCTCAAGCCCAGTGGTTCCTACTGAAGACAAATATAGTTTCATGTTTAAAAAAGGCTGTCATTTCCTAAAACAAACAGGAGGAAATAGTGCATTTGTTGGGGACTATTTTCAGTGGCGGATGAATCCACATTTGGTGCTCTAATGAGTATTTGTGGGACTGAGTCCAAATAAACTACACAGGGTTTGTACAAAGTCTTGAAAATGCTTAATTTTTTTAAATATGTGTTTATTTTTTGAAAGCACAGTAGAAAATCAAAAAACAACACACAAACGGACACAGCGCATCCATGGTAATAACAATAACCACAGTCACAATAAAATAAAATACAGAGCAGTTCTGCTTTTAAAAAATACAAAAGTGCATATATACAGTGTGTGTATGTATGTATGTATATATATATATATATATATATATATATATATATATATATATATACAGCGAGGCAACACATTAGTCTTTACCCTGAAAAAATTACAGTACAGGGTCCCAGACCCTATCGAACACACCTCCTCTGTCTTCATTATACAGTCTGTCTCTCTAGATGTAATGTGTTTGCCATTTCTCTCAACCACAAATCGTACGTGGGTCCATTTTCCACACGCAAAATTAACTTCTTCGCAATCACCATTCCAAACAAAACAGCCATTTTTTCATACTTATTGGCAAAAGATAAGGAGCTTGTTGCTCCGAGGATGGAGCTATGAGGCTATGAGCGGATCAGGCTCCCAACGCTTCCTAAAAGCCTCAGAGAAACAATGAAAGATGCTTTTCCAATATGTGTAAAGTTTACTGCATGACCAGAAAGAATGTGTTAAATTACTAATCATAGACTTACATTGATTACAAACAGGTGATGCATCAGTAAAAAAAAACTAACTTTTCCCTGGAGTAATAGAGTCTGTGTAACATTTTAAACTGTATTAGACTGTCTAACATTGACAAAAATGCTTAATTTTAACCGTATTATTGAATTCGAATATAGTCCTTAAAAATGCTTGATTTTTCAACATAATCTGGTGTTTCATCATCGACACAATAACTCATGGAAACCAGAAATCATTTAAAATTTGAAATGAAACGATCCCAACGTCAGATTAGTTTGTCTCCTGAAATTTATAGTAATAATTTAGATGTGATGATAAAGGCTTCAAGAGTCTGGAAATGTTTGGTTTAGGTACCTTGAAAGTGCTTGAAAAGTGCTTTACTTTTACTCTTAAAAAGCTGTACAAACCCTGCCTACAGTGTGTGTGTTCATGGTGATGAAGGAACAACAGTGAGGCTCACTGATGTGTTTTTAATAGTTTTGTATGGCTCAGAGGAAGAAGAGACATCAGGCTGTGATTCACACACAACACTTATATAGACAAAATGTAGATTATCAGCAGACGTATTATTTAAGTTACTATATGTAAAGAACATTTCAACCTTCAGGGGACGTCAGTGCAGCTTGAGACTGTGGTGTTACAACACGGATTTGTAATGTTATTTCCTCACATGCCTGTGGGGATCAGTTTCTCTAAGCAGGATCAGTTGGTGTGAACTGGTCCTGGTCTCATGGAGGGCCGAAGGACCCGAGACCGATTAACATAAAACACCTCTGAACTAGGACTGCATGATTTTTTTTAGGTGGTTGAACAAGTTAGTTGTGTTGCTTTGCGGCGCAGACTCAAGTCTCGTGCACTATTTGCATACGATTAGTTCTTGCTCAACATCACAAATCTGAAATACTTCCAAACAACGGACGATGATCCGTTTCGAGCTCTTCGCCTTCTGCTCCAGACATTTCATATTCGTTTTGCCCGTCTGCTCTTCTTCTCTGGACTGCAGCCGCAACATCCAGGACATTTTTGCACAGGCAAGACTGCTCCCCAAAAGTGAAGCCAAAACATCTGGATCGCCCCCTGCTGGCTGGCTGTTAGTTTAGGAAGCGCTTGATTTGATATGAGCGGAGCATTTTAAACTTCAATATTGCAGTCAATCATGTTCATTTAATTGTGGGAAGCTTTAATTGTGATCAAGATTAATATTTGATTGATTGTGCAGCTGTAATCTGAACTGAAGCCCTGCCTTTATTGCCTTAAATAAATAAATAAATAGAGAGCGAGAGAGAGGTAGAAAGAATCAGAATTCAGAATTCATGTTGGCAGCTGCTCTTTTGCTTCCATTAGTTCACATCTCAGAGCAGCCCATAATAATAAGCATCATGCATTGTTACCATGACGACAGCAATCGAAAAGAGTCTCTCTCTCTCTCTCGCTCGTGTCCCTTTTTCACTTTGACGTTTTTTTCTGAACTCTCTCCATCATCTGTCGTCAGTTGGATGGATTTGAATCTGAAAGCTCTTTTGTTGTTCGTCTGAAAGGAGTTCACACACACACACACACACACACACACACACACACACACACACACAGAGTGAGGACTCGATCAGCCAGATCAGTGCAGCAGTAGCTGTGAAGAATACAGAGCAGTGAAGCTGTTCACTGAACAACAGATTCATTTCTTCATCGACTGGATAAAAAAAAGACTTTTGATGGATGAAGAGCTGCAGAAAAACAAGCTGACAGCTCTGACAGATGATCACATTATAAAGTAGTTGATGCTAACACGTTAGCATGCAGCAGACGCAGAGGGGACTGAATGAAAGTCCAGTATTCTCTCTCCTGTTAGCTCTGGTTTGGTCTCCACCAGCTGCTGAGGGAAACATCAGTTTCTTTATCCTCCAGCATTTCAAATTAAACATAATAAGAACACAGCTTTGGAACGACACCATCAGTTCATATAAGACAGAGCCCGACTTCTGAGTTAACGTTATCAAGCAATACTTTAAAAAAGTCTACAGGATAAATCAGAGTAAATACTAATTAAATCATCCGTTCTGTCTTGTCTTCAAGGCTTCTGAGACAACATGTAAACAACCATTTCAATTTGATTTGACCAGACTGTGTATAAAGATGGCCGACATGACAGCACAAAACACCTGGATCGCCCCCTGGTGGCTGGCTGCAGTACAGGTCATAAGCCCCGCCCCCTCCATGTTAGCGGACGGGACAAATAAAAAGATGGTTTCTGTCCTTTCAGGTTCTTATCACGTGTTCGTTTTTCTGATCAGTTTGGTTTTAATTAGTTATTTGATGCTATAAAAGGGGGGGAGATGTCATGATTGACAGCTGTGAGTGTGCTGTGATTGGTTCAGGCGGGTGTGTGGGCGGGACCTCAATCACTACAGCGCAGACTCTGGCTCAGCAGCGCAAGATGGCGGCTGCTGTATCCGGGATATTTTGTCTTCATTTTGTACAGCGGGAGGAAGAGGAGACGCGTCGGCCATCTTTACATACAGCCTGTGAGTTTTGATCATCTGAACGCCACAATTACATAATAAAAGGCAAAAGAAAGAAATATTTCAGGGTTTCGTTCTGTCATTTCATGTCAAATTAAATCATCATGTGTACAGAACAAGATTTTACAGCTTCCTGTTTGTAATCAGACTCGATCAGTTGTTTTATTATTTTTATCTTTAGATTTGACTCCAGACTGAACTCCCGCTCGTCTCGACTGCAGCCGACTGACAGTAAAATTTCAGTTTAAAAATATAAATGTGATAATGACACACGTCTGATATTGATATATTATCATCAGAAAGAGTAAGAATAGTGAGCAGGACGTTCTGTGTTGTTGTTTATGCACATTATAAGGTCAAAGGTCACGTCTGATGTGAGCTGCTGTGATTCAGTTTAATGACACAAAATGGCAGCTTTTAGTTCCTCAGAGCTGAGAGCTTTTTACACTCACACACACACACTCACACACACACACACACACACACACACACACACACACACACAGTCTCTCCATCTCCCTGCTTTTTGCTTTATTGCCACATTTTGCCAAAACAAAATGAACATAATCCAACAGTCTCTTCGCTGCAGTGACTCTTTACGTGTTTTAAACGAGTCAAGATGCTGAAATGTTCAGTTTGGATCTACATACAAATAATTTAATGAGTCATTTCTTTTTCTCTGAACAACAGATCACTTCACGTGATCGGTTGTTATTCGTGTGTTACAGCCGTCTTTTTCTCCTCAGACAGCTCGTACAGAGTCTCAGCAGGAACGAACGGGATGTTTAGTCCTTCAGATGTGAGTCAGAGTTGTTGTTTCATTAGCATTTTATTTCATCAGTCAGTTCCTGCATCAGAGGAACGAGCAGCTTCTCACCCAAGGACAAAAGACTGTCTATCAATCTATCTGTCGCTGCCTCCGTCTGTGTCTCCGCTCGTCATTCAGCAGAGCGCTGAGATAAGACCACTTCATTAGTCAGATACTCTGCTCTTCTTCCTCCTTTACCTCCGTCCTCTGTCGTCTTCCTCTCCTCCTTTTTAACACAATGATCTCTCATGTCACATTTGTGCAGATGTCTGCCAACGATCCATGCAGTGGTGGAAAGTACATCTACTCAAGTATTTGTACTTAACTCGAGTATTTCCATTTTCTGCTACTTTCTACCTCTACTGCACCACATCTCCATACTTTTATCTGACAGCTTTAGTTACTGTTCAGATTCAGATTAATAAGTAAAAATATAATCGACAAATATGTTAAGATGAGACTTTATTGATCCTCAGAGCGAAGTTCACAAGATACCCAGCAGAATATAAATTAATAAAAGTCATGAACACTTGAATGCATCATTAATGATAATCCAATAATATCATATAGCATAACAAGTACTTTTGGTATTTTAAGTATATTTTGATGCCAATACTTTTGTACTTTAACTTCAGTAAAAGATCTGAGTACTTCTTCCACCGCTGCACACATGTAAACATGATGTTAACATGTGCACTAGGTGGCGCTGTTGCATTCATCAGAGCAGAATGTGCAGGAAACAGAAAAATAAAATGCTAATCACGTAGCTTGTCTTGAAGGTACAAACACCTGCAGCGTATAAAACGTGTCAAAACACCAACCTGCTGTTTCCTGTGTGAGATCACACTGTTAGTATGTTGACACGTGTCCAGGTGGACGTGCTGTTTCATGATGCAGCGGTGGAAGAAGTACTCAGATCTTTTACTTCAGTAAAGTATTATTAGCTAAATGTACTTCAAGTATCAAAAGTACATGGCCCCTTTCAAAGTGTTAAATTATGGAGCCTTCAAGGTCCCGAAAGATGATATTTTTTTAATCTTATGCACACCAGGTAATAATTTGTACACAAGTTATTATTATTTTACTTTTGTCTTGATGGTGGCACATGAGGATTCGTCCTCTGGGGACGATGAATACTCTAAAGTGTTGAACAGTCCGATCATCTACGTCGTCTCAGAGTCTGATGGCTGCAGGAAAAGATTTACATTTTTAATACGTGGCTGGTTTCTGTTTGACTTTAGTTTTTGTTGGGTGTCAGAAACATCTTTACCTTCTCTTTCTTCTTCTTCCCACAAATCCTCCTCTGCAGTATTTCAGTTTTGACTTGTGTTTTATGTTGTGAAGGTGTCCTGTTACTATCTGTTGTATATGTTTTTATATTTTATATTTTATATTTCTTTGTGCTGCTGAAGTCAAATTTCAACTCTGCAGGACAAAGAAGTCTCGTCCTCTTTTTCCCTCATGAGGTTCTTTTTCCCCCCAGTGTGGATGGTGGATATATATACTGTACGATGGGTGGCTGGGTGGAGCATGAAAGATGTGAAGTGATGTGTAAATGAGGGGAAGGCTGATGCACAGAGAGCTGATAATAAAGACGGAGAGGTGTGTAGATGGAGGGAGCATTAAAAAGATGAGCAGAGGTGTATAGAGAGAGAGACGATGTGTAAATGAGGTTTTGTATGTAGAGGATGCTTCTGTCTTCATGTTCTATTCATGTGGTGTGTGTGTGTGTGTTTGCATACAGCAGATGGGCAGCATATCTCTTAAAGGGATATTCCAACCTAAAACAGCATTCCCATGTTGTTATTCCTCTTTTTTTCTGTTTCAGTCATCAGTTGAAATCCGTTCGATTTTCTGTCGACTCTCTTTTAAACAAACATTTTTCCTACTTTTTCTGTTTTCTCCCTCGTATGTTGATTTAATGTTTAAGCTCTAAATCGATTTACCCAGAGCTGATTTCATTTTGGACCGCAGTGGTGGACCGACCAACCGACATCGTCATAGCTAAAAACAAACTTCAGGTGCCACAGCGTGGTATCCTAGGAGTTGCATCCATATTGCCATAAAGCAGTCCTGCTCATTGATAATGATCGAATACACCCAAAGAAATTCCAATAAACAAGTCCTCAAAATCATTTTGTTAATGCCCTCTGGAACGACACATAGAAGTGGTTTCTGATCTGACACCTCTAACAGCAGGACGCCATCATTTGTCTGTCTAAGGTTTGGTTATAGGTTTAGGCACAAACACGACTTCGTTAGGTTTAGGGAAAGATGTGGATTAAAATAAGTACTTTGTTAAGGTTACGAGACCTTCATCGTCATGGTTACAATAATAAACATGGTTAAGGTTTGGATGCTGTCTGTCGGTTTGAAAGGAGAAGTGTTTTGTTGACCCATCCATCCATCCATCCTGACTTCCTCCCTTCATGGACTTTGTGTCTCTATAACAACATCAAACTCTTTCCTCCTTTGCTCCCGTCATAACTACTACGGCCACTAGAGGGCGCTGTCACTTGACTGTAAACAGGTGTTAACCAATGGTGTTCTTCGTCTTGGGAGGACATTTGAACTCTAGTTGAAAGCACTAAAAACATGTTGTTTTCCGGTTAAACTCATCTACTTCCAGAAGTTTTCGTCCTGACCCCTCCGAGTTTATCTGAGGCCTGTTGAAGCTGTTTCTGATGGTGGTCAAGACACTGAAGGCATCACGTTCTCCTGAGACATTTGTGATCCGAAACATCAGCAGGCTGAAAGCAGAGGGGAGATGTGCTTTTACATTTGATGCTCCTGTGCAGCTGCTGACATCCTCCTCATCAATAAAGCAGCCGCAGAGCGTCAAAGTGATGAGAGCCATCACTCTGCTGCTGCTTCACATCCACACTGCAGATAAATGATTCAGACCTGGACACTTTGTGACTGTTTAAAGAAAACACAGATTAAACCTCCACCGTACGGGTCAGCAGCTCCCTGTCGTCCACATTATACTCTAACCTCGAGTCGTTTCTGCTGTTCAGTGGCCACAGCTGGGAGTCACAATCAATTCATTGATTGGAAATGGAAACAAAAGCCACACTCATCAGTCAGTGTCAGAGTAATACTTCTCTGTTATTTATCAATTTCTCATCAAGAGGATCCTCATTACTTCAATATTAAACAATGGTCTCTAGCGCCCCCTAGAGGCTCCAGTGTTGATGATTTATCTGTTCTTCTCTCACCTGTAGTGAAGATAAACATGTAAAGTTTGTCCTGATGGTGGCGCTAGAGGAGAGGCCTTGGTGTTCATCCTCTGTGGAGCAGAAACATGATCACGAAAGTTCATGACGATATGTGAATCAGACTTTTATATTTCTTGTGTAAAATAGAAGGTTTTGTCCTGATGGTGGCACTACAGGAGAGGAAAGGTTGGAGGAGTTTTGCCCAGTGTTTGTTGAGGTGTTTTGCTCTGGATAGACTGCTGACTGTCCTTCGTTAGCTCTGTCTGGAAAATTAGGTTCACATACAACAGATTTGCATTAACAGAAACATTTTGTAGAAAAGTGCCTCAAGCCGATCGCCAGACAAGAATGTTGATATTGGACGATTGTTCAAAACACTTTATTACGTTCAATGAAAATGTTTTTTTACACCCAATGACTTGCTTTCTACAATATCTGCACATGGCAACTACAGTGTGGTTAAGGTCAGGGAGTGATCGTGGTTGAGGTGTGGTCACATTACATTTCCGTCCCCCGAATATTCGCTGCGTCTTTCATTCACTTCTATTGAAGCCCGAACAACGGACAAATTCAAGGTTTCGGTTTTGGTGTGTTGTCCAGTCGGCTCCGGGGGATTCGCAGGTCAGAGTTCACTTTTGTTCATTTTTGACCGGGCGGATGTGCTCATTCGGCCAGTAGAAGCACTGATACACTTTAGTTATTCTAGTGTGTTTCCACATTATTCACGCTGTGGTCGTGCTGATTGTACCCACATCAGAAACTTCCACTTCCACTTTTCGGGGCCAAGTGCAGGGAAACATAATGTGACGGCACCTTTACAGTTTTAAAAAAGGCAAACATCAATTGCAGGTCTGTGACAGGACATGAACTCGGGTCTCCTCCATGAAAGTAGGATGCAATACATGCCAATCCACAACCCCAACCTCCACATTCTCCACACATGTGGACTCAAACAATACAGCTTGAATTCTCTCAGTAGTTGAGTCAGCGAGTCGAGCGACAACCTGGAGACAACCAGTGGAGCTTCTGTTGATTCCACCAGGAGATTTTAGTATTTTTGAAGAAAAGATGACTGTAAAGTTTTGTACACGTGGCATCTATGCAGATATCTCGATCACATGGACAGATCAATGTGTTGCATATAAGGAAACCGGAAACAGCCTCAGGCAACACCCCGATGAAGGCAAGACAGCTGAAAACATCTGGTGTTCTGGAGAAGAATCGTGCGACGCATCTTTTTGATGGACTTGCGTTGAAGCTCCTCGCTGTGTGTGTGTGCTCTCGAAGTAAGAAGTTGATTAGCTATTAGCTCCGACTCAACTCTGTAAAACCACTTTAAACAAATGTGGGAAAAAGCCGACAGCTGCAGTGAACAATGATGTAACTTTAACAAGCTACCGGGACTTGAAAGTACTGCGTGGAAACACATCATACTTCGTTGACCGCCATTATCTACTGGCAACGAGGAAAAATAACGTGCTTATCACTAAACACCTACAAGCTTCAGGCTCGTGTCAGGCCGCTACTTTGAGCCACACTACTTCCTTGGCAGTGACTTGTCAAAACATGTTTCCATCTCTATGATCCACCCTGATGCAAGCTACACTTGATCCAAGCAGGGTCAACTATCCCTTGACTGTTGATTTGGTTCCTCCTTGTTTTCTTGTCTTTTTCACATCGATAACTATCAGCAAGTCCAGACACAAAGTTATTAATCAGCACATGGAGCGTTTTTTGTCCCTCTTGCACTTTACCTGTCTGACAATAAACAACATAAAGGAGAAAACTAATTCCTAATCAGGGTGTGCTATCTCTGCACAAGTGTAAACTGAGGAGAAAGAAGGGGAGTAGGCAGAAAGAGATGAGAAAGTGATGAAGAGATGCAGAGAGACAATAGAGAGAGTCAGAGCCAGAGAGAGAGAGAGAGAGTCAGAGGGAGGAGCAGAAGAGGAGGAATAAAAAGATCGACAGAAAGAGACGGAGAGAGAGAGAGAGGAGGAGGACGGAGGAGGGCGAGCAGCAGCTCAGTTGTTGTTACAGCAGGGAGAGCGTGCAGTCATCGAGGGGAGAGAGCTGTTGCCACGGGGATTATTACCATGTCTGCCGCCGCGGCAACGGCCAACAGGACCTGAGCCGAGGGGGAGGTTGTCGGTTTTGGAAGCAGAGCACTACGAGCAAGGCAGCCGGGGGGGGTCATGAAAACCAGGTAGGAAAAGAGAGAAAAGAGGAGAAGTGAGGAACGATGTCAGGTTCACTGAAGGCAAAGACAAAGAAAAATGGAGAGAAAAATAAAAAGAGAGAGAGAGGGAATAAAGATTTGAGAGTGTAAAAGCGTCACCGGAGAGGAAGCGAAAGAGGAAAGAAGAGGAACAGAAAAAGAGAAGTGACCGAGTCTGAACTGGTTGTTCTGCAGAGTTTCAGGATATTTCTGACGTCTTTTCTTCTGAATTTTGTTTTACTCCTCGTCTGTTTGCCTGATCTTCATGCTGAGAACAACATCAGCTCAGTTACAGTAAGTGTTACCTGTCTTGATGTCGTGCGTGTTTCAGGTTGATTTATGTGCGTCAAGTGAGACAAATAGCAGCAGGGACGTAAAGGATAAGTTAGTTAAAACAAATAGTTTTGTTATTAACAATTCCACAATGTGTCAGTGTGTCTCTCAATACTACCTGACTTCCCTTCATGTGTGTGGCTCTCAGCTCCAAGCCCATTGGTTTCCACTCAAAAACCTCAAAAATATATAGTTTTATTTTGAAATACATAGTTTCAAACATATTGTTTCTTTTTTATGTTTTGGTGTTTGGACGGTCCAAAAAACAAAACCTATTTAGTTTACTATAATTTAAGACATGACAAAGGAGAATATTCTCACATTTGAGAAACTGGAACCAATGAGTTTTTAGTTTTATCAAATTATTATCAGAAGTGTTGACGATTAACCAACTAATCGTTCACGTGAATATCATGATATTTATTTTCCACTCAGTCAAGAAATGGAAAGACACAAGAAAAGAGACTGAAACAGCTTTAATACCCAGAAAATAAATTAGATAAATATCATAACTAATAAATGAAGTACACGCAGATTCAGCAACAATAATGACAACTGTCCATTATCAGACTATCAGGATAAAACTTCAAGCTGTGTTTTGTGTAAGACTACATTATTCACTAGAGCAGCAAATGTGGATTCATCCGCCGCTGAAAATAGTCCCCAACAAATGCACTATTTCCTCCTGTTTGTTTGATAAAAACTACAGTGAGCAGCTGTTTTAGGAAATGACTGAGCCTTTTTTAAAATTAAACTATATATTTGTGAGGTGATTTTAAAGATTTACGTCTTCAGTAGGACGGTAAAGAGAGACGCACTAACATGTTGTTGGTTTGGCTCTGCACGTGGGAAAAATGCAGAAAAACACCAGACTTATGTTCTAAAACTACAGAGTACTGTACATCTCGTATGTCCTGAATCAGCATTTGGTTTCCGCGCTGAGAGAACAGAGAAACAAACACAAGACAGTTTCCTATTTCGACTTCTCCAAATCATTCTGTGATTTGATATCACAGCGAATGCTGCACAAAACTTCATGTACAGAAAACAGTGAACTGAAGAGCTCCACATTTTGGGGAGATGCTCTTGTTCTCTGTCTTCTCCGGTCAGATGTGTCAGATGGATGTCGTTTCATCTCTCTGTGTGCAGAACACAGAGAGGTCCGGGGCCTGTTTAGCCTAGCTTAGCAGAGAGGAACTATTAGCCTAGCTCCATCAAAAAAGCCACGCTAGCAGCTCAGCTAACATGCTCACATTGATACTTGTTAGTGTGTTAGCATGCTAACATTAGCTAATTAGCAGTAAACACAAAGTACAGCTGAGGCTGATGGGAATGTTGGCGCTAGATGAAAAGTTCAGGGACCCAGAGTTATTATAACTCATCCCGAGGGGAACATGAATGTCTGAACCACATTTCATGACAATCCACCAACATTACCATCCCTAGAGCTACTGTATGTAGTTAGCATAGCAGTGACCACAACAGAAACTGTGAGATGATAGTGGGACTTCCAAGCATGAAAGCCATGCCATTATCAACTTTGCTTATTCTGACCTTACCTAGCCTGACAAGTGTACTGAATTGCTATTTTGTTTAATTTCATCATTCAGTCTAACATTGCGTTCATGTTACCTGTTTGGAAAGTGGTTTAATTTTGCCCTAACCCATCCACAAGTATTGGTAC
>SEMN01001158.1:45000-67500 GCA_005408345.1 Macquaria australasica | reverse complement strand
CCATCTTGGTTGTTTCAGTTGTATCTGTAGAAAATTACAGGGATTATTTGTTTTTTCCTGTGTGAATGTGCTGCATGGAGACATGGGGATAAATTCCTGAATCACATGAGCTGCACAGTTAATTCCACAGTAAAGAAAAACAGGCCTTCAGTCTTTAGTCAGTCAGATTGAGCTGCAAATAACTTCATGCTCAGGTCGCATGTTGCAGATCTTTTCTTGATGATAAAAAACTTTAACCCCAAATATTAAAGTGCTGGTCCGTGTGTTCAGAGCTGAGACAGGCACATAATCCTGTAGGTGGAGTCGTGGGGGTTTAGTCTGGTCTCGGGTCCATTTCATAATGAGACTGTATGACATAACACAAACACAGTGAGGTGGATTACTGATGGACTCGGTCCTGGGTCACTGCAGGACAGAACGCATGTTGGGCTGAACGGAGCCGACAGCTGGACCGCTCTGCTTCAGTCCAGATGTTGGGTTCATCATCTGATCCATAAACCGAGCTAAAAAAATGCTGCAGTGTTGGGTCAGATCCCACATCTGTTTATTCTCACTCTCACTGTTTATTTCTGCTGGTATCACATTCAAAACCATTTAATCTCATTTATGTTTCTAATATTCCAGAAAACATTTCCCCACAACTCCTAAATAATAACTGGGAGTTATAGTTGTATCTGAGTATATACAGTTTATTGACAGTAATATATCGTATACAATACAACAAACATACAACATACACAGCCACTTACATGCACCTGCACTTCAAGAGGAATGAATGTGCTTACAAAAGCTGCATCAACAACTAATATTAAAATCAGAATGCAAATCTATGAGGAGAGTCAGTGTGAGCAGAGCTGCAGGATCGAATATTAAAGAGTCAGAGCTTAACTGTAAAAGTACTCACAGTTTAACAGAAAAACATTTCAGTGAAAACAGATTAAAATGTCAGATTTACTATAAAACACTGATCTGCAGTCAGTTCGTCTCTGTTTCTCCACTAACCCTCTGACATTAACAGCTGTAATATTTAGATATTATCAGCATTAAAAACATTTAAAAGAGTCCATAAAGAGTCGATTATGGTATCTGACTTTCTTAGAAACACATTGTCCGTTCAGGTTTCTTAAAACAGTGTTTGGCCACTCCTGTGATGTGAACGCAGCACACAGCATTACTGCTGTTTAAGGTTGTGTGGTGCTGATGCGAGTCCACTAACAGAGCTGCATGTTCTGCTGGAGAACAGAGGTCCATTCAGATCCTCATCCAGTTTAAGAGAGAGAGAGACAGAGAGCTCATGTCTCTCTCTCTCTCTCTCAGCAGGTTGTGTGTAATCTCAGTCTGTTCACAGCTGGAGCCACAAGACCACTTTAACATGAGAGCCACCAACCACACTGTACACACACACACACACACACACACACACACACACACACACACACACACACACACACACACACACACGGACAGTAAGCTGTGTGTGTGTGTGTGTGTTTGATTACTGACTAATTTGCATGACACACCCTGCTTTGAGCTCACACACACACACACACACACACACGGACAGTAAGCTGTGTGTGTGTGTGTGTGTTTGATTACTGACTAATTTGCATGACACACCCTGCTTTGAGCTCACACACACACACACACACACACACACACACACTCCTGCTGTGCTTTGTGTCATTGCGACTGATGGGATTGTGGTGTTTTATTGTCAGAGAAACAAAAGACTGCAGCTAATAACTGCTGTGTGTGTGTGTGTGTGTGTGTTACAGAGACACACTGACTTTAGCCTCCCGTCACGTTCTCCTGTAATTATTTGGACCAAAAATCCTGCAGCATTTTTTGTCTCTCTCTCTCTCTAATTCAGATTAGCTTTGTTGGCATGACAGATCAGGAATCTATGTTGCCAAAGCTGTACAGAAATATAATATAATAAAGGCATTAAATAACATAAACAATAATAAATAAATAAGACATGGGCAGCTGAAACCCTCACATACAGGTGTAATCACTCAAACATTTACCACAGAGCTTGTTTCCCTCAGTGTATGACGACAGTCCACATATTTTGCAGCTCTCTGTCTCTCTCTCTTTCTGTCTGTCTCTCTGTCTCTCTCTCATTCATCAGTATTCTTGCCCTCACACAGAAAGTAAACACAGAGCATCACGTCCTGCGCTGACATTTCACCCAAACACTGCTGCAATAATAAGAATAATAATATCATGTTTGCTTCAATAGCAGCAGGACACGATGGAGTCGGCCATTTTTGCTCTACAGCGAAATATCTGGACAACTGCTGCTCAGATTTCTCTGCAGATATTTTATTTATATTTCTGATGAATCCTGATGATTTTGACGACCTCTTGTCCTTTTCTCTAGCGCCTCCCTCCAACTCTGCCTCCTAAAAATTACCTTATTATACAACTAATTTGCAACAGCAAAAAAGTGAATTTACAGGGAAAGTATTTCCAAAGTATTTTTTTTCCAACATGATGAGAATGAACCTGCACATTGTTCAGCGCCAATGCAAAGTAACAGTTCGCTGTGAATTTCATTTGTTTTCTTCGCTTTCATTTATAGTAAATTACGGTTAGATTTGGTGGGAAAGATTTTTCGAGCAGCAACGCTAACCAACAAATGAACACTGAATCTTAGTTAAATACCAAAAGTTAGGCGCAGAAGGAGGAAGTCTGGTGTAGATGAGCATATTAGCAGAGTATCAGTGAGAAGTGTCAGGTTATAAAGGCCGTGCTGTACACCTGCATGAATATAAGCTGACGTTACTAGTTGACATCAACGCTTTGCTCCTTTATCCCTCTTGTGAACTAAAGAACGATAAACATGTTTATGGTTCTGTTTAGAACTTGGAAAAGGTTCGTGAAAGATTGTGATCTTGTAAAAGCTTTGACTTTTTCAATATTTGAGCAAAACCTCTATCTTTCCCGAATCTCAACCAACGGTTTTTGTGACGTAAAGCTACACGTGGAACAGAAAGTTTATACGTCCCAGCATTCATCCCGACTTCCTCCCTATGACATCTGTGCTTTATTAAGATGGGATGGAGCCTGAAATGGATTTCTGTTCCGTTTATACTACATTGTGTTTCTGTGTCGGCGCATATCATCTGCACGGTCCGACATTTTGGGAGAGAAAGAAAGTTTGTGTCAACCCTTGTGGATATCGACGGATGACGAAATCGACCCTCGCAGTCCTTAGTGACTAGTGACAGTTTAAGCTTAAGGACGTCACATTCGGGAAAGCAACCGAGTAAAATCCAAATGTGTATTTTTCATTCAGTTCAGTCAGCGTGTTTGTCCTGCCGCTGACTTTTCAAACAGGAAGTGAAGTCGAGCAGTGAGTGTCTGAACAGATCTAAACCTTCGACCTCGCAGGTTTGATTCCCACTGCAGCTAAACTTTGGATCTCTCTGTTTGTTTGTTTGTTTTTCAGAAGTTGAGACTCCACGGGGTAAGCAGCTGATTGGTTGACCTCTTGGGGAGGTCAGGGGTCGAAGGCCATGGCGGGCCGACTCCTCCTCTTCCTGCTCATATCTGTGACGCTCTGCCGCGCCCACTTCCCCTCCGGCCAGCGTCTGAAGCCCCGCCTCCAGAGAGACCGCCGCAACATCCGGCCGAACATCATCCTCATCCTGACCGACGACCAGGACCAGGAGCTGGGTGACTGATACACTGCTACTAGTCTATTATTAGTATTAGTATTACTGTCATTACTAATAATTATTTATTAATTAATAATTAATATAATAATTAATAACTAGGCCGGCTGGAGCCCTTCTGTGTGGAGTTTGCCTGTTCTCCCCGTGTCCGCGTGGTTTCTCTCCGGGCACTCCGGCTTCCTCCCACCATCCAAACACATGCAGGTTAATTGGTGATTCTAAATTGTCCGCAGGTGTGACTGTGGGTGGGAATGTTTGTTTGTCTCTGTGTGTCGGCCCTGTGATTGACTGGCGACCAGTCCAGGTGGACCCCTCCTCTCTCCCAATGTCAGCTGGGATTGGCTCCAGCCCCCCGCGACCCTCTGAGGATAAAGCGGTATAGAAAATGGATGGATTAATAACTATTACTGTTACTGATACTGTTAATAACACTGCTGCTATTAATGTTGAAGCTGATCATGAAACAACATCACTCAGCAATTAATTTATTTCTGAAATTCAAATTTAAGCCCCACCCTCTTACTGTTGCTATGCCTGTCAATCTTTCAGTCTACAACTTAAGCAGTTTACAATAATAATGGTGGCAGATTCAACTCTCTAAACTCATGGTATTTGAAACAATGGGTCCTTGATTTCAGACAGATGTAGACAAAAGCAGCTTCTCATTTTTTATTGGCGATGGTCGATTTTACCACTAAAATTACAAACTCTCTTATAGCTGGCTAGCTAGCTAACCAACATTAACCCTGAAAGACTGAAGCTAAAGCTAATAGGTCTCAGGTAAAAACTCATCATCCTCACCAGCTGATTATCCACGTAGAAGACATGGAAATAAAGTAGTTCTCTAGTGTTACAGTACAGTGTTATAAGAAGCTTTGAGGATGAGAGCGGCTAACGTTAGCATAAAGGTGTGATATTGTATAATCCACGGTGGATGTTCCAGCACCTGAACGGGGCTTTTTCTAATGTAACCTGTAACCCCACAAAATACTGTAGTTAGCTAATGAAACGCTAACTCTTGACCGTGAAGTAGCGCTACATTACTACTGCAGATAATAAGCTAGTTAGCTGGACACGCTAACGTTAGAGCAGATGAACACAGTTACACTTTTTGCTCTGGTGTTTTTACATACAGTACTGCCAGACTGGGTTGTACAAAGTTTATAATGTAGTAATAGTATCTCTCTCTCTCTGTCTGTGTAGGTTCGATGCAGGCGATGAATAAGACTCGCCGCATCATGGAGGAGGGCGGGACTTCCTTCTCCAACGCCTTTGTCACCACGCCCATGTGCTGTCCGTCACGTTCGAGCATGCTCACTGGGAAGTAAGACAGACGTCCATCTTTACCCGACTTGCCCACTGAACTGATTTTCTGAAAGACTTAAAGCGGCATTGCACTGATTTAACATGTCAAAGTCAGTTGACTCCACTGCTGGAGTACTTTTTAAAATGTGCAAACACCTAAATATCTAAATTTTATATAATTTGAATTGACCTTGATTTAAAATTCGCATGAAGAAAAGGACACCAGCCCCCACGTTTTGACATCAACATGAAGCCCACACTAAATGTACTCGCTCTGTCTCTCAGGTACGTCCACAATCACAACACCTACACCAACAACGAGAACTGTTCCTCGATGTCATGGCAACGGCAGCACGAGCCGCGGACCTTCGGGGTCTACCTCAACAACACTGGATACAGGACAGGTAGAGACACACACACACACACAGGATCAGCCTTTTATTACTACTCTGTGATTCTCTCTGATTCTGTCTGTGTGTGTGTGCGTGTGTGTGTGTGTCCTCTCTCCAGCCTTCTTTGGGAAGTATCTGAACGAGTATAACGGCTCGTACGTCCCCGCTGGGTGGAGGGAGTGGCTCGGTTTGGTGAAGAACAGCCGCTTCTACAACTACACGCTGAGCCGCAACGGAGTCCGAGAGAAACATGGAGCGCAGTACCCACAGGCAGGCGCACACACACACACACACACACACACACACACACACACACACACACACAATACACACAGTCCTGTTTCCATCACTTCAGAGGACATTACATTGGCTTACATTCATTTCCTCTGTCTTCATCTGTTCCCCCCGAACAAGTCTTTTACCTGCAAATACAAATAACAGAATTACACTGACTCACCTGTCCACCTACTTACCTGTATTGAGCCCCCCCCCCCCTTCCTGCTTTATCCTGTATGCATAATCACCACTATTTGATCAACCTAACCTAGTTTTACCAGTTTTAAATTATGTTAATCAGTTTGTTTTTATCTGTTTCTAAACAACACAGATGAAAAATGTACTATTATGGGTTTTATTGATATTCTTTTTAGTAAGATTGACCGGGACGTCGTGAGTAGACATCTCCTTACCTCGCCTAAACATAAATATATACATAACATAAACTCTAACCTTAAACCAAGTCTTCACCCTAAAATTTAATGATTTACGTTATGGGGACTCGCATTTGGTCCCCACATGGAAGGCGATTCCCCACAATGTGAGTATGTAAACAGATTTATGTCCCCACAACACATGTAATACACGCTCTCTCTCACACACACACACACAAAGGACATGATTTTCTTCTCATCACAGCTTTAAGTTCTCATTAAATCTTCATTTCAAACAAAAAATAAAAAAATAAATGAACCATTTTGAAAATTTTAAATGTGATGGTGCAACAAACAGCAGAATATTTGTATCTGCTGCTTTTTATTTTAGGCAACTTAAGCGTTTGTTTCTTTCCTGCTGCAGCTTTAAAGACAAAGTGAAATACAACAAAATTAAATAAAAGTTCTCATCCTGCATCTTTGTGTTAATTGTTCTGCAATCTCTTAATATCTGTCAAATATACTATATAAATCATAAAAGCATGTTTATATATCAAAATCTCTCTTTCAACTTTCCAGCAAGTTTCCTGGAAATAATGATGCAGTTTGGGACAAATTATAGGAAAAAATACTTATTTCTTCTCCAATTAAACCAAACGAAATTCCTTAATCATATATTATTTGAAATGTTGTCCTCCGTATATGTTGAATTGTGTGCATGTTTAGCTGCACAAACAAGCAAAATGTATTAATTAAACACTGTTTGACCTAAAATTAGTATCAAATTATGTAGTTTTTTTTCCTGGAAACTTCTTGGAAATGATTTAGAAATTATTCGCAAATCACAGGCTAAAAATGTCTAATAACATGTTTGTGTGTTTGTGTTACCAGGACTACCTGACCGACCTGATCACAGCTGAGTCCATCAGGTACTTTCGCTCCTCGAAGCGTGTTTATCCTCACCGCCCGGTGCTCATGGTCCTGAGCCACGCAGCGCCGCACGGGCCTGAAGACTCGGCACCGCAGTACAGCACCGCCTTCCCCAACGCATCGCAGCACATGTAGGCCCACACACACACACACACACACACACACACACACACAATGAGACTAAGCCACTGTAATCCAGCTGAACAATGGAGCAGCTCTGCTCTGCACTGCAGGATAAATCCTGGAGCAACACGACTAAAACGACACAATCCTCCCCAATATCTGTGTGTGTGTGTGTGTGTGTGTGTTAATGAATACATGGCTTTCATTTCATTTCTTCAGAGGAAGTTACTAATTTCTCATTTGAAATTTGAACTTGATTTTGTTGAAAACGTGACAGTGCGACTCAGCAGTCCACTTCTGAATCCTGAATCAGTCTGTCTGTTTATGAGCTGACAGACAGGTCAGACAGACAAACAGAGGTGTCACAGCCATGTCAGACGTCCTTTTACCTCCCAGTCAAATCTTTTTCGTCCAGCAGATGTAAACAGATGCCTGAGGAAGCTGCCGGCTGCACTGCTGTCAGGAGATCATTTCAATCCCATTCAAAGCTCACGATGCAGAAATGCTGCTGGAAATACTCGGAACAGACAGTAATCCCTTTTCCCCTGAAAGGAATAATAAAACAAAGTCACTGTATGACTAAACACTGAAACACCGTCCTGATCAACGTTTGACTTGAATAGTTTTATCTTTCAGCACAGAACTGAGAGCTGATTATTATTATTCTCCTTTTTAAAATTAGAAACCGAGAAGCCAAAAGAAGTTCTGTGAAGTCGAGTATCAGCTGGAAACATACAGATTTAAACTTTGTTAGCAGGACAGAAAGTGAACGTACTCACTGCACAACATACTGAAGATGAACCAGCTGTGGAACATGTGTTTACCTAGTTTTGTTCCTTTGTTTAAGTTTAAAAATGTGCAATATTTCATTGCTGTTTGAAGCCACGATGTGTTTTATGATGCTTCCTGCAGCCTGTCGGAAGGAAGGAAGAATCAGCTCCTTTCTTAGGAGGAAGACCCTGAAAGTGGAACATCATTCTGACAAATTAAATCTGGATGAAAGATTGAAAGGTGTTTTGGCTGCAGCTTTTCCCCCAAAAGTAACAAAGCAGGAATTTAGTAAATAAAGACAAAATCAGACAGAAACACAGACAGCAGAGTTACGAGTGAACATGCTGGTTAAGGTGCAGATTGTCTTCTGAACAAAACACACAAATCATTGTAAATAATAATCATCACAACTGAGATGGTGAAACATGGTAAACATTTTATCTGCTTTGTGCAAATGTTAGCATTTAGCTCAAAGCACCGCTGTGTCTAAGTGCAGCCTGAGGCTCCATCCACGAAAACGATCTCCGTCCACACGAGCGTTTTATCAGTGTTTCAGATATAATCTCCATCCATACCACACGCCTGGAAACGCACATCACATGACCATTCACGTGCAGGAAACAGGAAGCAGATCGTCTGCTCTGTGGTTGGTCGGTTGGTTAGTTGCAGGAAATACTACGAAGGAAGAACAGCGATGGAGAAAAGTCAGAGCAGAGATTTCTCTGTTTGGACCGACGACCAGGTGGAACTGACAGGAAGTGATGTGACCGCTGGGAGTCGAGGATGAAAAGGGTCACGTGATAGAGGCGTGACGAATCAGGGAAGGACACGTCGTGGCTGATGAGACCCAATCAGGAAGTGAACGTGGGCGTCTGCGTCATCGCTTTAAAACGTCTCTGTTTCCGCCCGTCCACTAAAACACAGTCTGGAGTTTTCAAACTAAAACGAGGTCAGCAGCGTTTTAAAGGTCTCAGTTTTAGAGGTTATAAAACGCAGCAGTAGTGTGACGCTAAACGTAGCAGAAGTTAGTGTTTTATAACGAAACTTATCAGTGTGGATGGAGCCTCACAGAGCAGCTGTAGACTTTCAACATCTTGCCAAGAACCATCACATGCTCATTGCTTTAGTGGAAATTTTGACGTTTTGCCATTTTTTAAAATTTTATTTTGTTGCTGGTGACAGATGAAGTCACGGGGTCACAGAGGCCATTAGGATTCATCAACAAATCGGTTTCAAATGTTTTTATTGTGAAGTGACGTCATATCAGTTACATATAACAATGTAACATGCAAAATACATAAATATACAATACAAATTAAATAAAAATAAAACAGAATTTTAAAACAGGTCCTCAAAACCATCCATACATGGAAAAATAAATTTTAAAAAATTATACAAAACATTTGTGACCAACAAATCCAATAGCTTGTGTCGTCCTGTGGATTTGAACCCACAACCTTCTTGCTGCGAGGTGACAGCGCTAACATCCGCTGCACCGATGTGCCGCCCCACATTACTTCATTCATTTACAAATACACACTTCCATAAGCAGCCTGCGTACATGTTTGTACTTCCTGAGCAGAGCAGCAGCTCCACATGTCGGACTGACTGCAGGTTTCCAGCCTGATGGTGCTGATGTTTGCTGCGAGTGAAGCAGATGCAGATGTTTCCAGCTGTCCCGTCAGGAGGAAGCAGAGCTGCAGAGTCGAGCTCGGCGCAGAGTTTAAGGTTATTTCTGTCCCAACGCAGGAATTTAATTATGTAGCTGCCGAGGAGAGAGGAGGAGAGAGGAGGAGAGAGGAGAGGAGTAAATGAGTTGGCTGATGGGAGTCATTCATTATCCACACAGAACACACTGCAGGGACATCCTCTGCTGCTAACACAGGGTGTGTGTGTGTGTGTGTGTGTGTGAGGTGAGTGTGTGTAATTAATGAGCAGGAGCATCTGCTGCCATTACTCCACACACAGCCTGGTGTGTCCTACTGCCTCCAAACACATGTCATTATACTGAGCTACACACACACACACACACACACACACATGAATATGTTCGCTTAGGTAACTTCTGGGGACATTACATAGATTTACATTCATTTCCTGGAGACTTATCTTTACCCTAACCTTAAACTTTCACCCAACAATCAAGGCTTTTGTCCCCAATTGGACAAACCGTCCAATTGGTCTTTAGTCTGAAAGGTAACCTAAGTCAGAAACACACACACACTTCTAACACACTGCAGTTATTATTTCTAACATTGAAGTTCAGGTTAACCACCAATCATAAACAGGCAAATACATTTTGCTGTGACACTGTTGGGGTCTGACCGGGAACTAATTCTACTGTTTAAGGGCCTTCACACTGCGGGGACGTGACGAATAAAATGACATGAAAATGCAAAATACTCGCCTGTGAATATTTTGCACCAAAACTGTTTATTTAAATTTATTCATACGATGCAAATTTGATAGAATTAGATAGATTATACGACACTGTATGTACGCTCCAGTGTCTTATGTTGCTTTGGGTAGTCTCTGTGCAGGTAAGAAGCTACAGAGTTCCTCCTGTATTTGATTAATAAATTAATATATTAATTAACCTGCTGACACTGTTGCCGTGCTGCTACCAACTCTGTTACACCCAACAGTAAACTCCATCAGCTGCTCACCATCCTGCATCTTCTGCTGCTCCACACGTTGTCTTTGAGTTCATTGTCTTTATAATGCAGAATGATGAGAAACAACCAATCAGCTGGTCTGCCATCGTCATCAGGAGTTGTGACGTGATGTCCGTTCTGCACACCGTGATTGGTTGACGCCTTTATTCACCGTGCGAAAGCTCAGGAAAATCGACCTCGTTCCAAAAAGCAAAAAATCACTTTTTTGCTGCGTAATATTCGTGTTCTGTGTGAAAGAACTCATGACAAAAACAACAGTTCAAAAAAATATACTGTCGTTTGTAACGGTGTGTAAAGGCCTAAACTGGAGATTGTGGCGATGAATAAATTGATGAAATGGTTGCTGCAGTGAAACCAGGAAGTTAGTGAAACTGTACCAACATACGAGTTGAGACGTATGTTGGTACAGTTTCACTAACTTCCTGGATCATATTTCATCTTCTCACCCGTACCTGTACATAACCCATGTATTCAGATTTCTCCTCCTCACTGTGGACATGTGGACCTGTCCTCTCCCCTCTCTGTCCTCCTCCACAGCACTCCCAGTTATAACTACGCTCCGAACCAAGACAAGCACTGGATCATGCGTTACACCGGCCCCATGAAGCCCATTCACATGGAGTTCACCAACGTGCTGCAGAGGAAACGTCTGCAGACGCTGCTGTCTGTGGACGACAGCATGGAGAAGGTAGATCACACACACACACACACACACACAACAGGTGCAACTGCTGAGTTAAATCAAAAGACAACCGTGACAAAAGTGTCTCCTGTCTGTCTCTCTGTGTTTCCTGTCTGTCTGTCTGTGTCTCTCTGTCTGTCTGTCTCTCTGTGTTTCCTGTCTGTCTGTCTCTCTGTGTGTCTCAGCTGTATAACATGCTGGTGGAGACAGGCGAGTTGGACAACACCTACATCATCTACACGTCTGATCACGGCTACCACATCGGACAGTTTGGCCTCGTCAAAGGTACGGGGACAAGTCCAAGTCAAGTCACAGGACTTTAGATTTATTAAATTAAAATGTCAGACTTTCAGGTCTCTGAATGCTGACCAATTAAATGACAATCTTTCAAAGCAGTTCAAAGTGTTTTTACATTGTTGAGAAAATATGCATATGCAAAGTATTCCAGGATTTTAGCAGGTCAACACTGAGACTTTCAAGTCTCAAGCAATCCTTTTTAGTAGTGTTTGGTATCACTGACTGATTTTCTGTTACTTTGTCTGCAACTTCATGCTAACTTTGCCAAACACAGAGGAAAGAGTCATGAACATCATTGTGTGTGTGTGCAGGTAAATCCATGCCGTATGAGTTTGACATCAGAGTGCCGTTCTTCATCAGAGGACCCAACGTGGAGCAAGGCAGCATGTAAACACACACACACACACACTCACCACTTCCTGTTGGACATGAACATTAAAATCACACAACAAAACACCGTCATCAGCTGATCTGTGTGAACCGTCAAAAAATCAATTCATAATCACTTTTTTTTTTAAACATCTTGCAAAACCCAGACATCCAGCTGAGCTAAGGCACACACACACACACACACACACACACACACATACACACACACACACACATACACACACACACACACATACATACACCTTAAACGTGCACACACAAACGCATTTTAACCCACAAATGGCAACGCCCCCTAGTGAGCAGAAATTGGTTAATGCAGCTTTAAAGGACTAAAAATGGAAATGGGCCGTTGGATCAGGGAAGCAGGAGAATAAGTCACACACCCAAAAAATGTGACACACATTTCAGTTTGTGTACTAAATGTGTGTGTGTGTGTGTGTGTGTTGTTGTAAAGTAGATTACCACAGTGAGAGCTGTTCCACGAGGTGATCATGAGTTCAGAGAGACTCTCTAAACACCCAGTTCACGACATCTCAACAGCTGTTGTAACAAATGACATATATTTTTACAGATTCTGGTGTTTTATTTTGGCAACAAATAATGTTTCTCACCAGTAAAACTCACCTGTTGGAGGATTAGAGACCCACGAAGACAAAGAGAGAGCCAGGTGCACAGTCTTGTATATTAATTATGTTTATTTGTGTGTGTGTGTGTGTGTGTGTGTGTGTGTGTGTGTCAGTAACCCTCACATGGTCCTGAACATCGATCTGGCTCCGACCATCCTGGACATCGCCGGCCTCGACACTCCTCCGGACATGGACGGGAAGTCGATAATGTCTCTACTGGACACTGACAAACCTGCTAACAGGTACACACACACACACACACACACACACACACACACACACACACACACATATACAAGCCAGAAAATACCATAGTATGATCCAACAGAGCTTTTAAAGAAGGAAGAAGAAGAAAGAGCACATTCCGTCTCTTACAAAATTAAAACTCATATATGTAAGAAATCAAACCTTTGCAGTGGAGTTCTCTCTGTTGGTTTTTACTTCTGCAGTCTTTGACCTTTTGCTAACCCCTCCGCCTGTCAGGCTCTCCATCCTAGCACTGCACATTATGCAGTTTGCAGTGATAACTGTGGCAGATGTACCACTTGAGATTCACAGTCATTTCTGAAACAGCGTGTTCTTGGTTTCAGACAAAAATAGACTAAAAGCAGCTCCTCATTTTTTTGTTGGCCATGTTGGTTTTGTCGGCTGAAATGTCACAGCTAGCTAGCTAATTAATAAAAAGTGTGAGTTGGTTAAACTATGGTGGAAGAAGTATTTAGGTCCTTTATTTTAGTAAAAGTAGAGATACCACAATGTAAAAAATACTCCACTACAAGTAAAGGTCCTGCATTCATAATTGTACTTAAGTAGAAGTACAGAAGTATCATTATGCACAATGTATTTAAAGTATCAAAAGTAGATATGTAGAAAAAATGTTGTGGAGTAAAAAGTACCAGATTAACTTCTGTGAAATGTAGTGAAGTAGAAGTAGAAAGTAGTACATAATGGTAATATGCGAGTAGAGTACCTCAAAAAGTACAATACTTGAGTAAATGTACTTAGTTACTTTCCACCACTGATTGTCACCAGCTGACAGAAAAATCTTAAATATGAGTTTTATGTCAGATGCATGTTAATTTAGTTCAGTGAAGTTGTGCAAAATGGACTAAAGCTCACAGGTCAGCAAGGAGCTCTTAGCTGTGGAAACATCTTTGAGTTTTTATCCTCAGTAGGTAACATTTCCTCAAGTTCCTCATACAGAAAATAATTTAATGTACATGTAACTTTCATGTGTGGTAAAACATGAAACGTTCTGTGAAGGTTATAAGAATGTTGCCAGAAGAAATGAAAGAAGAAATTCATAGTGTACTGATAAAAGTAAAATCAGTACTTTACTTTGTGGTACTTGAGTACATTTTACTTATAAGTGATAATGACTCATAAAATGTAGTTGTGCTGGAGTATTTTTTGTGGTATTATTCCAGTGAAAGATAACAGGGTGATGTGATAAGCAGCGTGATGAAGGCCGAGGTCGGAGGAGAGAAGATGTAAATCCTCCTCCTGCTGAGTGCTGGAGGTGCAGCAGGACGCCTCTCAACTGTAACGCCCTCATTTAAACACCTGGGTGCAGAAACACACAGAGCCAGCTGGCTCGCCTGAAGGGTTATACATCTCATATTAATATTTATAATGATCAGAGTGTCAACAAAGACAAACGTTAAGGTCAGGAGGTTGGAGCAGCCTGTCAAACCCAGAACTCAAATATCTGTGCAGAGGGAAGTCTGCTGATTTTCTATATTTCCAAAATGTGGAAAGAAAGATTTAAGCAATAAAATCCTCCTGATTCACATCAGAATAGAAATGCAGGATGTTGCACCAGAGTTCAGTTCAGAGACAAAGATCTTTAAGTTAAAGTTGGAATAAGTTGTTCACAGCACGATTCTGATCCTTCGACATTTGAACAAACTTAATGATGCCGTCGTGAACAGAAATCTCTTTTAAACACAACAGAATCCATCTCTGTGCTTTTATCGTGTTGAGTTTGATCAGAAACTCTACGGAGCCAGATCCCAAATATACTTTTAGTGTCTGTACACTCAGTCTCTGTCAGGAGGACCGTTTCATCCTGGCTGTTTGAACACATTTGAATCGACTCTATACGTCCTCGCGAGAGCAGCGAGGGACTGTACAACATCTGTTCCCTGTTCTTCCTCGTCCTCTGTGAAGCACAGAGGAATCCGTCCCCGTGGGGAGACAAAGACAGTAGCTGAAAGACAAAGTTTATTCATAATAAGAACCAGGAATGACAAAGGACTGATTCTCTGCAGTTTCTCCCTGTTCAGAAAAACACAGGAGGATCCGATCTGGACCAACGAGTCCTGATGTACCAGGACTGTGACTGACAGGATCCCTGTTTGGTAAAGCTGGAATCAAACCAGGGTTATGTTGTTATTGTGCATCGTTGAACTGTTTCAGAAGGAACTTACAAAAGAAGCTTTTTGCTACCGTTCCTACTGCTTATGTAAAAGCCCTGAAACGTGCAGTATATACAAATACTGATGCAATGTATACAGTTCTCTCACTAAATGAGAGTTATGACTCCGAGAAGAAGGAGTGTGATTCTTGTCACACGTGGTGGCAATCAGGCGCTCAGGGTTTAAAGTACCTTGAGAGCCTCCATGAGCTTCGTGTCACGTCCACTGCTGTCTCTCCCACCACGCCCACGTTAAACTTTAAACACTTTAAACTTTAAACACTCTGCTAATGGTGCAATAAATATACCAACAAACAAACATAGTACAATCTACATATTTAAACAACAGCTACTGTGGTATTTTACTCTGAAGGTACCACTTCCCTGTGGACGACAGCGCACTTAGTTTTTAAAAATGCTAACTAGCTTAGCCATGTCGTCAGGTAAATAACTTCATTACTACAGTGTCCTTAGCAACGGAAACCCTGGAAGCTGCTGCACTGGAACAACTGGGGTTAAGGGCCTTGTTCTCGGGCACTTCAGTGGTGTCAATGAGGGAGGGGTTTCTCTTTACTTTCCACACCCATATTTATCCAATCCACTTGCACTGTGCTGCACTGGCAGCAGTCCGTCATGATGGACGCTGAAGCTGCAAGAAAAAGGAAATGACTGTCCTTTGTCCTTTTTAAGCATGAGTCAGACCTCTTTGTGGGGAAAAGGTGCATCAAATTTTACTTTATATAACTACATTTTCCTATGCCTTTGTGTGTTGCAGTTTCTCTATTTTTCTGTTTTTCTATGAGAGTTTTAAACTCAGTTGTTTCTGCGAATCAATAAAGAAAAAGACGATTGGAAAAAGTCCTACAGTTATTTCCACTGCAGTTGTTCTTTTAACTGCGGCAGAGAAATCAAAATATTATTCCTAAAAGTTAAAGTTACAAACATCCCAGAATAGAAACCAGATGGAGTCAGTCATTTAATGAGGGGAGACAGAGTGTGTGTTATGAATATAATATAAATGTGTGTAATTTCTGATTTGAGCTGAAATGAACTCACTGCTCTGTACACGTGGCACTAAGAGGAGCTGCAACTTGAATTTTTCATCTAACTCGAGTTTAATTGTGTGAAATGACATCAGCGCACAACATTTAGCTGCTCTGAAGCTGCTTCACTGAACGGGTTCTGTTCCTGTTATGTCCTGGAGCTGACGTAAAAATAAAAATAAAGCGAGAAAGGAAGAAGGGTGGAGGTGATGGTTGGTAAAAAAAGAAAAAATAGCAGGTGAACTCCTGCAGGAATAATGACTGAACTTCCACTGCTGTTTTCTTCTTCTTTAGGTTCCAAGTGAACAGGAAGCCGAAGGTGTGGAGAGACTCGTTTCTGGTGGAGAGAGGGTAAAAACATCACTGCTACTACTATTTGTATCTACTATTACTAGTAGAGTAATATAATACTCTCACATCCACTATCACTATATTAGAGTTAATATGACAAGGCTAAATAAATCTGAAATGGCTATTATATTAAATAATATTAGTTCTGCAACAGTAAATGATGCCTGAGTAGCTAAACAGAACATATGCATACTAACTGACCAGTAATAAGAACATTACTTCACTGCCATGCAGCTTTCTGAAAATAATGCACACCCTCCAGCCAATCACAATCGAGTATTCTCTGCAGACATGATATATTAAACTATAAACCACTGGTTCCAAAACATTTAAACCCCCTTTTTTGCTCATGTCCTCCATTTTCATATGTTTGAAAAAGTAATATAACAAGACTAATGACGTGTCCCAAATCCATACTGCATACTAATGAAAGCAGGTTTTCAGTAGCAGTGTGTTCAAAGTGGACTCACACCAGACATCATGCATAAATTGACAAAATGCAGAAATGTCCAACCTGCCTCTGTTTGGTCTGTTAACAGGAAGCTGCTGCACCAGCTTGTGGAGGGAAAGGAAGTGTCGCAGGAGGAGAACTTCCTGCCCAAACACCAACGAGTAAAAGACCTCTGTCAGCGAGCAGAGTACCAGACGCCCTGTCAGCAGACTGGACAGGTACACTAACAAATACAGTCAGGGGTGACATGGGAGTTATTTCTTTTTTCCCATCACTTTACTCCAGATCCATCACTTTACTCCAGATCCATCACTTTACTACAGATCCCATCACTTTACTCCAGATCCATCACTTTACTCCAGATCCATCACTTTACTACAGATCCCATCACTTTCTCCAGATCATCACTTTACTCCAGATCCATCACTTTACTCCAGATCCCATCACTTTACTCCAGATCCATCACTTTCTCCAGATCATCACTTTACTCCAGATCCATCACTTTACTACAGATCCCATCACTTTCTCCAGATCATCACTTTACTACAGATCCCATCACTTTACTCCAGATCCCATCACTTTACTCCAGATCCATCACTCTACAGATCCCATCACTTTACTCCAGATCATCACTTTACTACAGATCCCATCACTTTACTCCAGATCCCATCACTTTACTCCAGATCCATCACTTTCTCCAGATCATCACTTTACTACAGATCCCATCACTTTACTACAGATCCCATCACTTTACTACAGATCCCATCACTTTACTCCAGATCCCATCACTTTACTCCAGATCCATCACTTTCTCCAGATCATCACTTTACTACAGATCCCATCACTTTACTCCAGATCCATCACTTTACTACAGATCCCATCACTTTACTCCAGATCCATCACTTTACTCCAGATCCCATCACTTTACTCCAGATCCATCACTTTACTCCAGATCCATCACTTTACTCCAGATCCCATCACTTTACTCCAGATCCATCACTTTACTCCAGATCCATCACTTTACTCCCTAGATCCTATTACTTTACTCCTGATTTCATAAATTTACTCCCGATTGTATTACTTTACTCTTGATGCTACTACTGCGGATCATATAACTTGATTGCATTACTTTACTTCTGATCTCATTACTTTACTCCCAATCCTAATAATTCAATCCCAATCCCATTACTCAGTATTCATACTTTACATTATAAAAACATAAAAAATGAAGTCATGCACTCTTTCAGATGTACAAAGATGACAAAATGTAGCTGAGATTTTCCTACCCAGACTTTTGTTTGTGCAGAACAATCCTCAATAAAGAGCTTTTTTGGAATAAATGCAGGAAAACTGAGATGGCTGCTGCTGTAATAAACAAACAGTGACTCGAAGAAAACAGAGTAGAACAATAAGAGACTTCTGTCAGAGAGATGAAAACCAGATGTCATCTCTGCAAACCAGACAGATACAATAACAGCAGTAATTACTAGAAGGAACAGAACACAATGGACTGAATCAAAGAGAACAGACGTGAGGAGAATCAAGATGGAGCAGCACAGCAGAAACCTTTCTCCAAGACGTTTGGAGAGCCGTGTCGCTGTGTGTTTGTGTGTGTGTTCACGCTTGTTTGAGGTTAATTACACTTGTCAAAAAATCCCTCCAGCCAGTTGATTAGTCTCTTAGCAACAGTGTCTGACGGCTGCTGGGTCGCTCTGATAAACAGTCTGTAGAAAACTGTGTGTGTTTGTAATTAACAATTCAGGCATTTGTCTTTAATAACTAAGAGCAACAGTAGAAATTCATTCAGCTGCTGCTAATGAACAACAGCAGAGAGACAAAAAAACAGATGCTCAGAGTCAAAGAAACACTGAGGATTTTCTGACTGTGGTGAACTTGTGTTGGTAGAGTTGGACCTGCTGACCATCAGGGGATCTGTAGTTTTTTAGCAGTGGTGACGGGCTTTCTACAGATGCTGCGTTCAAGTTTATCCCAAAGGTGTTCAAGGAGGGTATTCACTTCTGATCCTAAATTAACCCAACCTCGTTAAATTTGATTGACACGTGACATCGCAAGGCTCTCCAATGTCCAGCCAATAAGAGAGGTGGGTAGGACTCATTCAGGAAATATTGATTGTTTAGTGTTTAGTGTTGTTAGTCCGCTAGCCATGCTAGCTCCCACAGTTTGTGCTTACAGTCCTGGCCACACTGTTTTCTGTTCCACCTGCTTTTCACTGCAGCACACAAGTAAATGTCCATCCATCCATTATCTATTTGTGTTGAGCACTCGACTGCACTTTTGTGGCTCTTGTCCGTAGACTCTCTTCGTACTGTTTCACATGATTCTTGCGTAGGTGGTAAAAGAGGTTGCAGTTGTGTTAGAGTCTGTTGGGGGACCGGTCTGCGGTCATACGGTTTTCTGGTCCATGTCAGACCTTTTATACCCAAACCACGACCATGGGACAGAATTAGCCCCTCTTTTAGGTACGAGCTCCTCGTTTTGTCTTGGCCGGTCGGAGTCCTTCTCCTGTTCGGAATTACCCCGTTCTGTGTCATGTTCACTCTCCTCCATGTTTGTTTGTGTTGCCTTCATGCAAATTTCCTGCCTGCATCCATGCCATGCGAAAGAATGCAAAGGGTCGTCCAAATGAAGAAAAATATTGCCGTAAAGAGTGTGATTTATGACACAACGAAATAAACGATTGAGCATAATATGAAACGATCTACGTTTTTCTATCGTCATACGGCACAGCCCTACAGAGGTTTAGAGAAGGCATAGTTACGTTAGTTAGGTAGTTTTAGGTTTTAGGTTGAGAGCCGTTCATCATTACTCTGTATGTTTGCTTGTGTGAAGAAGTGGCAGTGTGTGGAGGACGCCACGGGGAAGCTTCGGCTCTTCAAATGTAAGAACGAAGGGGGAGGAGCCAAGAACTTCCAGAGGGGCGTGGTTGGTCGTCAGCGTCCACTCAGCATCAAGTCTCAGCTGTACCACCGGAACTCCGACGCCTGTGACTGTGACCTCCGCGACCTCCGACCTCTGAACCTGCGGCCCTCCACAATGAGGCCGTTCAACAAGAAGCCGTTCTTCTCCAAGAAGAGTGAGTGTTCATCGTTCAGTCCAGCAGGGGGCAGCAATGACTCAATTTTACCACGATTACTTCCTGTGAACGTATCAGTTTTCACCGGATTTCTCTTGATGATTAATCACAAAATAGTGTTTATTCTAGTTTTCTAACGTTACTGTTTCATTTTCATTAGATTATATTTTCAGTAGATCAACAATTCTAACTATTTCTGCATGTTATTACTGTAATAAGTGCATTTCAAGATTGGACTTTAGCATTAAGCTAAGACCGTTCTGTAGTAGCATTAATGAGGTTTGGAGAAGGTGTTTTTGTACACACGATAATCTTCAGTGCAAATGTATCGTCATTCTCTCCGTATACAATATTCAGTATTCAGAGGAAAGAAACTGTGTTTCTTCAGTGCCACGGTTTACACTATAAGAACAAATTTTAAAAATACATAAAACAAGAACAAAAGCAGTAAAGTGGAAGTAGTATTAAGTTGAGTAAAGTGCGATGAATGAACAGTGCCGTCACGCATGTAAAGATGTGCCTCACTTTATTTTAAAAAGTAAAAATGTACATAAAATACTAATAATACCTGCTACAATAAAAATGGATGGCAACAGGAATGGAGCCGTTGGCAACAAGTTCCTGCAGGTTTTCTTTGCGTTAGAAGAAAGATTCAGATGAAAATTCCTGGTATTTATTCCTGGAATTTCAGATATCTCACTCTGATGTCAATGTAATGGTTCTAGAAGCAAGTTAGAGCTTTTCATTACAGCTTTGACACTTTTTAGGACTGTGAGTCCTGTATTATGACTGTTAGCTGAGTCACTGTTCAAAAATCAGATTTCACTTGACTTCTAAATGTGGAGTGACTACAGGCTACAGGTGTTTTGGATTGTGCCCTCCAGGAGAGGACACCTGGATCTGTGGTTTCAGTCAGCTCTCCTGGCTCTCTGGTGTGATGCTGACCTCTAGTGTCGGAGGTCAGAACTGCATCACCTCCCTGATTATGGAGATTTGAGGTTCTGTCTCAGTGAGGAAGCTGTTCTTCCTTCTTTTTCTCGTTGCTCTCCCAGGAAATGTAAAAGCAGTGAGAGATGCAAAACTCACTGTTAGGATGTTGATTGAATCGTATTGATCAGTGAGGACAGTGTGTTGATATTAAATCATTTTAAAACAAGTTTTTCTATTCAATTCAATTCAGTTTTATTTATATAGCGCCATATCATAACAAAGTTATCTCAGGGCACTTTTTCGAATAGAGCAAGTCTAGACCGACTCTTTATATTTACAGAGACCCAACAGTTCCCACTATGTGTGTGTGTCTCAGAGTTCAAAGCCCTGAAGAGTTACTCCAGGAACCGTTACAGCCGCTCTGTATCCATGACGAACAGTTACCCCGGTAACCACAGCACAGTGGGCGGAGCCAACTGGGCTCAGCCAATACGAGACGAGTCTGAGGACGAGTTCAGCGGGATGGGAGGAGTTTCCAACGGCGTGTCCCTGCCCAACTCCCACAAGGTCACACACAGGTGAGGTGTGTGTGTGTGTGTGTGTGTTTGCATGTGTGTGTCCAATCTGGCCTTCATGTTGATCAGGGCTGTGGCCAGGATTTTAGAAATGCTGGGGTGAAATAGATTTAAATAGATTTTCTCCAAGTTTTATTTAAATGGTTCAGTTCTTTAAAGGAATTCCATCTAAAAATCAACATATTTTAAAATCAACACAACTAACTAAACTCCAACAATCTGATCTTATAGAGTTCTTTCCAGGAAGCTTCCTAGGAAATTAGGAAATTACTGACCTGTAAAATGAAGCTTTAATATTTTATTTCCCAACATAAATACACATATTCTCATGGAACAATACTGAATCCTGGTTGGAAAACTATTTCGTCTAAGTACTGGAATTTGTAGCCTTAAAACATGTGCTAACTTTTTACTTAAAGTTAACCCCAACAAAGTTGCTAAAACCTCCAAATTCCCAGAAAAAAACATTGAGTACAGTATATGCGCTGATTTGCAGCTGCATTATTGTAACTTATTGTAGATAATACAGTGTCTAATATACGCATGACTTCAAATATCAGGAAAAGTTCATCTCTGTGGGCACAAAACAAAACTGTTGGATGGAAAAATTAAAAGTTTGTCCCAAGGGCGGTGTCAGACGGAGGAAAAGTCACGTTGTTATTGCACATGAATCAAAAAGGTTTATCCTCTGTGTATGGAGGCCATTTTAGGACATCTCAGACTTGCCAGGCTCAGTTCTACACAGTCAGACCTGGTTCAGCTTTAATCTGTCTAAACTGGACTTAAACTCAGCTCTACTTAGCTGCAAACCTACTGCGAGCACTTGCATGATAATGGACTACCTCTTATCTAAGTACAATCTGTGGTGGGAACTAAATGTTGTGTAACAGCTGATGAATCACGACTAACTCGCAGCTCAGATTGCTCTGCTGAATCTACCAGCTGTGTAAAATATTAAGAAAAATAATCCTTGTTTTATAAAGTGACACATTCAGGAAGAAGTGTGAATTATTCTGCAGCATCCTGAGAAACTAAATGTCAGCTTCTGTTAAGATCTTCCTCGTGTTCTGATGCTGTAATATGATGTGTGGGTTTTTCTTTAAACATTACTGTCATTAT
>SEMN01001158.1:17500-40000 GCA_005408345.1 Macquaria australasica | reverse complement strand
ACTGGTCAGAAATGTCCAGAAGTCTAAATGAGAAGATGTAACTTATAAAATGTAAAATATAACTGTAGAAAAACACAACTGGACTCACACAAGAAGTGAAAATAACTTTGCACACATCTGGTGGTTTCTGCCTGCCAACAGCCCAGATGTGGTGATTTGATCTTCTTGCTAATTATGAGCAAGAAATCTAAAATATCTTGAATTTTAATTAAGACATCAGATGTGTGTCAGATACTCTTACACTGAATCCAAATATCCAGCTGCGTTTAGTGGGAATCTTCTCCATCCGTCAGGTCGCAGGTTAATTCATGTGAAAATGTGGTTTTAACCCAAGAAATACACTCAGGAGAGTCAAAGGTAAGAAGTATATCCACACACCTCAGTCCAACTTTATTGAATTGAAGTCGTGACAGTACGGAGGGGACAAAAACAAATAGACTGACAGTGAGAACTTCTAATATGAAGGAATGAATTAAGCAAACTGGGAGAATTTGATAGAATTGAGGTTTGAAGGATCAGGGTCATTTGTGGGTCTGAATTATGAAACAGGTGACAAAATACACAAATTAGAGCACAATTTTTTCAAACATTTTCTCCCTGACACCCACTGGTCTTTATCTAATGTAGGCACAGGAGTGTTTATGCATTCAGCATAATACAGGAACTAATGTGTGGACATATCTCGTGGGTTTCTGGGTTCAGTACATCTGTGCTGTTGGTCTGTTTCCTCTTCTACAATGGAGTTCTTCCTGTTTGATCCCTAGGAACAAAAGAAGCCCTCACTCTTTGATTCTGATTGGCTCCAAAAATGTATTATATTTCAGATAACATTTTTATGCTATTAAACCCCGTTAGAGCTGGACACGAGCTCGTGTTGTGGATCTGAGGAAGAGGAAACGGTTTGATTCTAACAGTGTAAAAGTGTGTCAGGGTGACTTCTTCCTTCCTGTGTGAGTGCAGCCGACTGGTCTGCTGTCTATAGAGTATTTTTTGTTTTTTTTAACCCCAAATGTATTTGCTCTGCGGTGCTATTTGCTGTCTAACAACTATCTAGGAAAAACCTCCTGGTATGTGTTTGAATGTATTTGTGAATGTTTAGGTGCGTTTTCTAAAGACGCGCACTAGAATCGGACCGCTCTGGACCAGCTGAGACTTTAGATCAGATTTCTGGTTCTGAACTGGACAGGCTCGCACACACACACACACACACACTGAAGGACAAACTGCTGAGCACTTTGATTGGAGGATGGAGGGATGAATGGACCAATGGAGGGTTCATGTTGAGACGGGAGGCGATGACGCACGATGTGAACCTGCCATGTGCAGCCAGTTAATACTGATCTAACACACCTGTACAGTCACCCACTGACCTGTGGATACAGTGATTGGTTTTAGTTTGTGAATAAAGTGTCGAATGCCAAAATGCACCTTTTTTCTCTTCAAAGTGTGTTCGTGATTTAATCTGAGGGCTATCAATTAATCTATTTTTAAATGATTTGATTGATTGTTCGGTCTTTTAATGTTTTAATGTTAAATATATTTAGTTTACTATCATAAAAGACAAAGAAAACCAGAAAATATTCATGTTTGAGATGCTGGAACCAGTGAATTTTTACCGTTTTTGCTTTAAAAATGACTTAAATGATTAGCAAATCATCAAAATTGTTGCTAGTTAATTGACTGTTGACCAGACTGCTGTGTAATTTTCTGTAGCTTTGAATGGTCATTAGATTTAATCCTAAGGACTTTGGTGACCCCTGACCTTTCATCTAGTGCCACCATCAGGTAAATATTTTGAACTGTACACAGGAACTTCCAGATCTCTGAATCACGACCCCCATCTCCCATTTGTTTAGTGATTCAAACAGGTCAACAAACATTTAGACGTCATCTTCCTTTCGTAGCTAGCTAACCTCCTCGCTACATCTACGAAAAATGACTGAAAAATGGCAACAAGCACTGATGAAAAGCTGCAGGATATTCAGAAATAACAGCTCTTAAATTGACATATTTCTTAGATCAACATAAAAAAAATGCTAACTGTTCCTAGCAACCACTCCCACAGCTTCTGGGACTTACTGAGCTAGCTTAGCTAGAACAACACAAGAATAACACGAAGACTGAATCTCATTACACAAAGATATCTGAAGGCAGTGGCTTTTCTAACCTTTCCCCACGACTGGTGTGACTCTAAGAACAGATAACTCACCAGGATGTAGTTTGTTCTGTCCAACACGTTCAGATTCTGGCTGTAATGAACACTGTAGCCTCCAGAGGACAGTAGACTGTCGACTGTTCGTGTTGTTGCGATGTGAGATGCAGAGATAAAGCTTGTATTCCTTTGTGTGTGTGTGTAGAGTCATTATAAATGTTGTTGGAGAACTTTATTATTTGTGTCGCAGGCTGAGGTGTTTTGTGGTGTAGAAGAAGTTAAAGAAGTCGGGAAACTACGTCAAACACCAACAGGTATTTATTTTTATTTTACTACACTGAAGATTTCAGTCACAAACATCGACTACAGTAAAACCCACACAGCAAAAGTCAAACATACAGTCTGAATACAGGCACCTGGCTTATTAGGACGCTTACATGTTTAACTGTAGTTGTGCTTTTTCCAACTGGGAGAATGATCGCATTTAAGCTTTACTGAAGGATTTGTGACCACCAGGGGGCAGCAGAAATTCAGCCCTGATGTACCATTAGGAAAGAGCTCCTGAGGGAAATATCTGGCTGCTAAATGCTCCACTGTGTTCATCAGCTAGTTGCTACAGTGGCTTTTAACAGCTTGGTTTTTTATTGCGTTGGTTTGTTTGTTTTTGGAAACAGCTGCCTACAGTTTTTATATGGAGGGGTGGTGAGAGCCTGATGGACTCCACCATACAATAAATGTGTCGTAAAACCAAAACTATGAGCTAAAAGAAGCTAAAGACTGCGTAGAGGTGCAGAGCTGGTGACTATTCTCAGTGTGCTCAGCACTATGAGACGCTTTAACATTATACAGTCATTTGATTTAATATCAGAAACATAATTTAATGCAGGTTTAATATAATGTAATGTATGTAACATATATAATCGTAGCCACTGCCGGTGCTGCAGTCATAAAATACTTATTGTACCATAATATATATCTTATTTTGTGCACAACTTTCTCTAAAAACATGCACATTTCTCAACATTTCCAACAACAACCGGGAAAATCTTCGCTCAAAATGAGGAATAAAAGAAGCAGGAATCAGGGGTGGCCATCTCTGTGCCACAGAGGGGGGTTTGGTATATACTGGGTCTGCACCGGAACGCGTTGCTTCCGGGAAATAGCCACAACCTCGTGCTCTGTGTCCGACACTGACAAATGCTCTCACCTTCTCCCAACGTCTCAGCTTTTAAATGTTACCAAACAAACTACCAGAGATCCAAATGAAAGCTTTACAACCTTAAATAATGTTGTAAACTCACTCAGGACTGTGTGACAGACTTTAGCTTGAAGCAGTTCAGTGCTACAAACACGTATACTTGACTCGACTCGAGTGCTGCTGCTCTCGTATATACTCACTCCCCTCAGCACGTCCTGTACAAACCAGCGCACAATGCTTTATAGTGGAGAAATATAGAAACATATTAACATGGTTACATACAGTACATGCACATTCTCATGTCCCCCCATGATCCTGGACTACACAGTACAAACACATCAGACAGAAACACACAGCAATCAAATGTCAGAAACGTCACACAAACACCAGAAACACACTGATGGTGTCTGAAGAGCTTCATTCAGCGATCTGCAGAAACACAAACAGCAGATTAGAAACACTCGACTTTTACTGAACATAGATACAAAACAACAAACGTTAAGTCTGCTTACATCAGTAGTTTTATTGTAATAAGGAAGCACTTTCACATTCAGAGTGTGACTCACCATGGCGACCTTGCTGGTCTGTTCGTGGGTTCGAATCCGCAGCTTGTTGACGGTCGTCTCGGCGATGTCGGCTCTCTCCTCGGCATCGTCCAGCTCGTGTTGGACTTTCCTGAAACGCATCGTGCTGCAGCTCACCTGCTCCTCCTGGTGGACATGCAGAGGAACAACAGCTGTGATACCTTTTCAGATGATATGGTGAAGTAGGGGGCAGAAATTCAGCCCTGGTGTATCATTAGCTTATAAAGTAGTTGTGGCTAACATGTTAGCATCCAGCAGACACACTCGCATTTGTGTCCAGTCCAGTATTCTCTGTTAGCTCTGTTTTTGGTCTCTACCAGCTCCTGAGGGAAATATCATGTTCACCAGCTAGTCTCTAATTGTGTCTGTCTGCTGTTTGCTGCTGAGTAGTGTACAGCAGCTTTTTCTCTGACAACGACGCTATGAGAGGCTGAGAGGGAACCAGAAGAGTAAAGTTGTGGGCCGGACAGATAAACAATGAGCTGAAACTCACTATAAAGCTCCGTAAAGCCGAGGGGAATCATAATTTGATGCTTTGTTATTGTAAAAGATATAAATGATAGCACTTTAAACATTCAACTCTTTGTGACCTGTGCTGTTTCACTGTAATGTAATAATATAACAGTAATAAAGACTCACAGCGTTCTCAGCTTGTCTCTTGTAGCTCTTGACTTTGGTCTGAAGCTTATCGATCAGCTCCTGCATCCTCAGCAGAGTCTTCCTGTCCTCTTCTGTCTGCAGGAACACAAAGAGAACCGATCTAAAACACAGAACATGGAACCAACAGAACATCTGTATGACGTGGACAGAAGCAGCAGCTGGGTGATGTGAGGTAAGAAGACCTGGTACGTCAGCTCTTTGACTCTCCTCTCGTAGCGACGGACTCCTTTCTGATACTCCTCGCTCCTCTTCTGCTCCACCATCAGCTCCGTCTGCAGCTCCCTCACCTGCACACACAGCAGTGGAAGCCTAATGCCATTGCAACAGGGACCCCCCTTTAAAACACAACATGCCCCATCAGTAAAGTAGAAAGTAGAATGGGAGCCAGAGCCTTCAGCTATCAAGCTCCTCTCCTGTGGAACCAGATCCCAGTTTGTGTACGGGAGGCGGACCCCCTCCTCACATTTAAGAGTAGGCTTAAGACTTTCCTCTTTGATAAAGCTTATAGTAGGGCTGACTCAGGTGACCCCTGAGCCCCCCCTTAGTTATGCTGCTATAGGCCTAGACTGCCGGGGGACTTCCTATGATGCACTGAGCTCCTTTCTCCTCCTCTTCCTCTCCATCTGTACGCCCTCATATCCCATCAATGCTTGTTATTAATTCAACTTCTTCCCGTAGTTGTGTGCTCTCTCCTCTCTCTCTCTCTCTCCTTCTGTTGCTTTCTGCAGGTGTTTCTGCCTCTGGAGCTGTGGAGGTCTGGGTCTGTGGTTGCTGCCGCCTGCTGCCCCCGTGCTCCTGCTCTGCACCCGCTGATGCTATTGCTGTTGTTGCTGTTATTAGTATTGCTATTATAATGTTGCTCTTAGTGTTGTTTCTGTTGGTGTTAACATCAATGCCATTACCACAACTATTACTTTACATCCTTCAACCCAACTGGTTGAGGCAGATGACCGCCCACCCAGAGCCTGGTTCTGGTTCTGGTTCTGCTCGAGGTTTCTACCTGTTAAAGGGAGTTTTTCCTTGCCACTGTCTCCTGGTGCTGCTCATGGTGGGAACTGTTGGGTCTCTGTAAATATAAAGAGTCAGGCTAGACCTGCTCTATTCGAAAAAGTGCCCTGAGATAACTGTGTTATGATATGGCGCTATATAAATAAAACTGAAATTAACTGAATTGAACTACATCCTCCCTACACTCAATTGTCCCAATAAAACCAAGATCAATGCTATTAGCAGGCTTCTCATTCTTATCATCAGCTGTAGTAGCAGTTAGCCAGCCTACAAAATGAAACTGTTGGCAGCGTTGCCAGATTGGACGGTTTTCAGCCCAACTGGACTACTTCTTATTTAAGAAACACCACTCTGTATAATTTTGACAGGTATATTTTGCCTATTTGTAATAGAGTGGTAGTGACAGTTTGCAGATAAACAAACTAGCGTTAGCTACCTGTGCAAGTCATTTTCTAGCCCTCATACCTTTTAGCATATCACATAGATATTTTTAGCTCATCACCTAAACCACGACCTCTGGAACATTCAGAGCCAAGCAGCAGCTTATTCTGTTAGCCTGTGAAACTATAACGCCACGATATGTCAATTCTAGCGCGAACAGCTAGCCTGGCTGTTCGCACCAGAAGCGCATTTCTCTGAATTTCCCTGCTCCTCTGCTCTTTTCTAGGCTGATCTTCTGCTGTTGTTATGTGCTGCGGATCATACAACTCTGGTGCTTCTTCTCCACTTCTAGGATCTACTTTTCTCTCTCTCTCTCTCTCTCGCTTGCTGCTTGTGTGTCTGCTCGTCTCTCGCTCTCTGTTTAGAGATAACTGGCAAATATGTGAAATAAGTACTAATTTAAAAAACGCAGAGGGGCAGGAAAATCAAAAGGGTTGGCAAGCAGGGTGCATATTCTATCATTTATCAGCATCAGATCATTTATATGTCATGTATAATGCATCATTTATATCCTTTATAATGTGTTTTCGTGCCAGATTCGGTCGCAGCAGGCGGAGAAAATAGAACGGATGCCGAAATGATTGCTGCAGAGCCCGAGCCGGCCGCGGAGCTCCGCCGCAGAGCCCGAGCCGGCCGCGGAGCTCCGCCGCAGAGCCCGAGCCGGCCGCGGAGCTCCGCCGCAGAGCCCGAGCCGGCCGCGGAGCTCCGCCGCAGAGCCCGAGCCGGCCGCGGAGCTCCGCCGCAGGCGCCTCCTGTGTGAACAGCCCAATTAATTAACATGGGCGCCGAATGGAAGCGGCCAGCAATTCGCCGTGCATCCACCTCCTATGTGAACCCAGCACAAGGCTTGCTAATGGTAGCTAACATAACATTAACTCAGCAGCCGAAGTGGAGAGCTGCCAAAATCATTATCTTCAGCTCTAATTGTCAGTCATGAGTAACCAACAGCTATAACCATAAGTGGACAATGACATAGTTGTCGTCACTATAATGCTGCTTTTTGGAAAATAATTATTAAGTCTCACAATAATGTTTTTATTATCTTACTAAATGTGAGCTAAAATAAATCCTGGTTTGCTTTTCTAGATACAGATGAACTTTGAACTTCTTTTTGAAGAGTAAAATTCATTTTTGTCCTGTGGTTTTGTCTCACACTCAGTGAGAAACAGAAACAAAACGTTAGTTGTGGAGTATATATCACTCACTCTCGTCTCCAGTTTATGAAGCTGTTTCTTTCCTCCCTTCAGCGCCATCTGCTCCGTCTCATCCAGTTTGACCTGCAGCTCTGTCAGAGACACACTGACTGTTAACGTCAACCTGCAACACCGCAGATCATTCATCTACACGGACAGCAGAACTCTTTCATCAGCCACCATCATGTGTTTAACACTGTTTGTTTTCTACCTTTAGCCGTAGACTCCACGTTCTTCTTCATTCTCTCCAACATACTGCTGCTGTCCTGCTCCTTCTTCAGCTCCTCCGCCATCAGAGCCGCCTGGTGAAACACGTATGCACAAGATTCAGGATAACGTTCCCCCAAAAAACACTTAAAACAACAAGGAGAACAGATGAGAAGGAGAAGGGACGACCACGGAAAAGGTTAAAAAAAACAAAACACAAGAAAAAACAGTAACATGACAGCAGCTGGACACCAGTAAAAAAAAACCTCGGGGTTAGTTTTGGTTTGGATAGAGGTCAGGGGTCAGAGGTCAGGGGTCAAAGGTCAGGACTGACATCATTGATGGCCTTCTTGGCTTTCTCCTCAGCACTGCGACTCTCCTGCATCGCCTCGTCCACCTCTCCTGTCAGCAGAGACAGATCGGCCTCCAGCTTCCTCTTCTGGTTCACCAGACCTGCGTTCTAAAACACAGGAAATCAGTCAGGTAATCAATCATTTCTTTAATTAATCAGTGCATCAATCAATTAGGCAAAAGGGCAATTGATTAGTCCATCAATTACTAAGGTAGTGCATTGATTAGTGAGTTAATCAATCAATCAGTCAGGCTGTCTATCAATCAATCAGTCCATCATTCTGTTAATCAAATGATCCATCATTCTGTTAATCAAATGATCAGTCAGTAAGTGCATTAATGTCAATCACTCTATTAGTCAATCAGTCAATCAACTGATAAGTCCATCAATAAGTCAATCAATCACTTAGTGGATTAATCAATCAGTCAATAAGACAGTCCATCGATCAATCAGTCACTTAATCAATTATTCAGTCAATCCATCAATCAGTCAATCACTCAGAGGATCAGTCAGTCCATCAATCAGTCGATTAGTCCATCAGTCATTTAATCAATTACTCAGTCAGTCAATCAATCGCTGAATCAGTCGATCAGTGAATCAGTCCATCAGTTGATGAGTCAGTCAGTCAGTCCATTGATAAGTCAGTCAGTTTAGAGTCAGTGTTCAGTGAATATATTGATCAGTCGATCAATAAAGAAGAGTCCCAAAATTCTTTTACTGGTATTGACCGGTAACCCGGCCTGTTAGCTCTGTTGCTGAGTGCTGGTGTTTGTACCTGCGTAGTGAGCAGGTTAACTCTCTCCGTGACCTCCACCAGCTCGTGTTCGGCCATCCTGCGACCGCGGTCGGTTTGTTCCAGGACCCCACGCAGCTCCTCCTCCTCAGCCATCATCAGCGTACAACGCCGCTCCAACAGGACCATCTGTTCTTTAAGCTGATTGGTCAACTGGACTTTGTCCTCCAGCTCCACCTGTTGCTCTTTAACCTATGAGAGGACACGACACACAACACAATGAGATCCGTTTAAACATTATGCTACATAGAAGAAGAAGAAGAGCAATTATTCAATTCAATTCAGTTTTATTTATATAGCGCCATATCATAACAAAGTTATCTCAGGGCACTTTTTCGAATAGAGCAGGTCTAGACCGACTCTTTATATTTACAGAGACCCAACAGTTCCCACCATGAGCAGCACCAGGAGACAGTGGCAAGGAAAAACTCCCTTTTAACAGGTAGAAACCTTGAGCAGAACCAGGCTCTGGGTGGGCGGTCATCTGCCTCGACCGGCTGATAATCAGCCTTACATTTAAAGGCTGATTTCAGAGGCAACTTTCTCTGACTTTGGCATACCTCTCATACCCTCAACAGAAGTTCAACAATCGACGGGTACTATTCCTGACATTTCCAAGATACTCAAGAGACAGCAACCATGACGGCCTAAGAATATCGGGAACCTTCAGTATTCTATCTATCCTTTCCACCCTGACATTGAGGAGTTTATTGTCTTAATATCTTAGATGAATGTGGATCAGGTGAGACTACCTGTGTCTGCAGGTGTCTGATCATCCTCTGGCTCTCGGCTGCCTGTCTGTTGGCGTGTCCCAGCTGAACCTCCATCTCGTTCAGGTCAGACTCCATCTTCTTCCTCAGACGAACCGCCTCACTGCGACTACGAACCTCCGCCTCCAAACTGGCCTGCATGGTCTCCAGGGAGTGCTGGTGGCTCCGCCTGGTGGACAGCACTGGTATTACTACTCAAACACAGTTGCCAGGTCTTTCACTGGTTAGGTGGTAGGTTTTAAGTTTTGGTTTCTGGTATTATACTGGCCTCTGATTGGCTGCCGTTCTTAAGACACTCCTGAATCTGTTATTTGAGCTATCTGGTACCTGAGGTTGTCGATCTCTTCATCTTTCTCTGAAATCTTGCGCTCGATCTCAGTCCTTATCTGCTGCAGCTCCATCTGAAATCTCAAGGTCTTACTCTCCTCATGCTCCAGAGTTCCCTGGTTGGTAGAGAGTTGGTAGGTACAGTAGCTTAGTAAATGGTTTAGTTGGTAGAGAGTTGACAGGTATCTACAGCAGGTAAGTCAGTTACCTCTGCTTCCTCCAGAGCTGCTCTGATATCACTCTTCTCCACATTGAGGAGCTTCTTCATTCTCTCCAGCTCATGGATGGTCTTCCCTCCCTGACTGATCTGATTTGTCAGGTCAAGTATCTCCTCTGGAATCAAACACAGTTGCTCAATCAATTTGTCAATCAATCACAATATTCATTTAGTTCCATAACAGTCTTGTATAGCCAGACTTTTGACAATCGGTATCAAGTCTGATACACAAGGTTAGTCATAGTGTTTAAGAGGTGCCCACTTTGATCACAAAGTCTTTTGTTAGAACCAAAACGGCTACAGACTGTTGTTTTGGTCTGATGTGATGCAGCTGTCAACTGTGAAACTATCTGAATTCACAGCAAAGCAGGACAGACCTTCTAGCGTTAGCCTAAATTCTGATAGAGTATAATATAGTGAGCATAGTTACACCAGTTTCCATGCAGTAAATGTGTCAGACTGGAACAGGGCTTTTTCAAACGTAACCTGTAACCCCACAGCTAATATATATTATTGGAAGTTACGCTTGGTTAATAATGTAGGTATTAAGCTAAGGTATAAGCTAGTTAGCCAGGCATGCTAACGTTGCAGCTCATGTTGGAGCAGACAAACACACTGTTTTATTCTTCCATTACACTTTTGTTTGTGTATGCTAGTTGTAGAAAGGTGATTAAAAAAGATGGAAATGGAAAAGAAAAAAATGGGATTGCTCTGGGGATTCAGACCAAACCAGATGATGTCAAACTGTCGCGATAAACCTCTTCCTTCATGCAAATCAGGAGATTCTGAGATTTGAAGTCCACAAAAAAATAAAGTTATCTATGTGGCTACTCTAAGTAAAGAAGACAGGGAGAGTGAGGGACAGAGTACCTTGCAGGTTCTTGTTTTCTCGTTTAACTGTCTCCAGATGTTCCAGAGCTTCTTCATAGCAGTTCTTCAGTTTGAAGAGCTCAGTGCTCAGACTGCGGGACTCTTTCTGCGATGCCTCCAGATCTGTCTGACTGTCCTCAAACTTCAGCTTCCAGTCACTCAACAACTGCATCAAACAAAAAGCACAATCTTGTTTCTGAGCTTCTCTTACTGCCACCCTCCACGTCTACAGGTGGTGAGTATTGTAGTTAATTTCCTACGTTGTTTACGACTATGTTGAGGGTTATGGCTGGTGTTGCTGACTGACCTTTTCAAAGTTGCGTTGCCTCTTGTCCAGAGCCAGAGCAGCACTGTTGGATCGCTCCAGTTCAATCACCAGGTCTTCAATCTCTGTCTGCAGACCCTGTTTGGTTTTCTCCAGTGAGGAACATTTGGCCTGAGACATCTCCACAGCTTCCTCAACAGTCTGCAGTTTGATGACTAACTTCTTCCTGCAAACAACAGCACCAGAACGCATGTACTTAGCTGCACAATTGGAAAAAGAATTAACTTGAAGCACAAAAAGATACTTCATGTCATAGTTAACTTTCTTGAAGTGCGACCCGTTGCAGCTGAAAGTCATGGGGTCTTTAAAGTCTAATGGGGTTTATCCCCTGGGGAAGATGAATGTCCTCACTGAATTTCATATCATCTGCCCATTGAATGTTATTAGTTTGTCTGACAGAACAAGTTACCAATGTAACAAAGGTAAAAACTCAGAACGAAGGAACGCAACAGAAGCCTAAAACCTAAAAGCTAACTATATCATAGCAGAAGTAGTAAGTAATAGTATCTGAGTGTCTTACTTTGCGTCTTCCAGCTCTTCTATTCTCAGCACAGCGTCAGTCTCGTACTTGGCTCTCCACTGAACCACCTGGCTGTTTGCTTTAGACAGCGCCCTCTGCAGTTCAGCCTTGGCCTCCTGCTCCTCCTCCAGCTGTTCTGTGAGCAGACTGCAGTTATGACGGGATGCCTGCACCGCATGAGCCAGCGCTACACGAGCCTGAAACACACACATATGTATTTACTTATCCACATACCTAATGCTCTTATCTTATCCAGAAAAAAATCCAACATGTTCCAGTTAACACACCTTCGTCAGAGATAGACATAAGTTGGCTTGTTAAGATCTACATACATTGGTTAGCATGAAATTGTCCCTAAATACAGTTGGGACAACCAGGAGGTTTAGTATTGACATGATGGATCAGAGTTATGAGGGTTCAGTGTTACTTTGCTCTCCTCCTCCAGCTGCCTCTTCAGATCCTCAGAGTTTTGGCAAACCCCTGCCTTGGAGCGCTGGAGCTGACCAATCATAGCGTCCCGCTCCTCCAGACGATGGCTGTACTCGGCTAGAAGAACAAAACAGAGAAGAAGAGTTAAGTGGGTAAGTTGAGCCTCCTTTATTAGGTCTTCTGCCAGAAATCTAATGTAACTTCAATCTTGTGTTTATAAGCTGACAATTACATTTAAGATATATTCTATACCCTCATGCTCTAAATTACTGATGCGTTAGGACAGTCATGTGCACATCCACAAAACCTCAGTGGGATAGGTGCTGGATATCAAAAAATTACAATTTTATTATTATATGTATGTATGAGTGTGTTGTACCAGTCTCTGTGAGCGCTCGTGCTTTCTGAGCGGACACTTCGGTCAATTGTCTCTGCAGCTCCTCTGCTCTGCTTCTGCTTTCATTCAGCTGGTCCTCATAAACCCTGCACATCTTCTCCACAGTCCCCTACACACACACACACACACACACACACACACACAGATAATAAATCATAAATCATCAAACAAGCAGCCATATCAGCTGGTGATTGAATTGTATTGGTTAAACGCCACAAACACTGGATCCTACATTTCCCATCATGCAAGTCTGTGTCTTTCATTAGAGTTTTTTAAGGTGAAGTAGTTTTCACCTTGGCCCTAGACAGCTGCTCCACGTTAGCAGCCAGGTCGTCGGCCTCCAGCCTGAACTCAGCCTTCTCCTTCTCCAGTTTCTGTTTGGCTCTCTGCAGAGCATCGATCTGCTCACTAAGCTCCGCCACCGTGTCCGAGTGCTTCTTCCTCAGAGTGGCGGCCGTTGCCTCGTGGTGAAGCCCCACCTCCTCCAGCTCCCGCCGGATCTTCAAGAAGTCTGCCTCCCTCTTCCTGTTTGACATGCAGTTAGTTACACTATGTAGTCAGAGGGTCCACCGCTCTGTTTAGGTGAACACTCCTTCAGACAGTTAGGTAAGTGTTCTTTAAAAAAAGTGCAGACAGGGTTTAGAGGTTCAGTTGAATAAACAAGTCACTGACTTTGATTCTGAATTTCCAGCATCTCACTAATGGCCGTCTCTCCTTGAGTTTGGTACAACAACTTTAACAACAGTATCAGACCCCGCAAGTAGCCAATGCGTCACCAAACCTCTAGCACCACGTATTTCGTGAGGACAAATGGATGAACTTGGGTGTGCCACTTTCACATGGATGACGGGGTCATTAGGGTCCACAGTCATGCTAGCAGCTCTGTGGTGCTGTACTTTGATACAGCAGTGCTTTAACCTAAATGCTAACATCAGCATGCTAACATGCTCACAATGGCAAAGAAAATGCTGATGTTTAGCAGATATGTTTGGATGATGACCTGTTGAGAGCGATTTGAGCAGCAGAGGCTCCTCCTGCCTCCTCCAGTTTCTCTCCGAGCTCCTCCAGCTCTCTGGTGATGTCGTTCCTCTGACGTTCAGCTTTGGAGCGCCACACCCGCTCCGCCTCCAGCGCCTCCTCCAGCTCCTCGATGCGAGTCTGAGGGAGCGATCACAACACAATCCTGTAGCAGAAGCAGTGATGAAGGGGAAGATCAGGAAGCTAAACAAGTTCTATTCTGGATCAGTCTGACCAACCTGAAGCTCTTTCATCTTCTTCTGAAGCTGAGCAACCAAACTCTGTTCATCCTCCATTTTAGATTGAAGATGACCCAACTCAAAGTCTTTTCTTTAGGGAGGTGTGGAGAGAGACAAGGAGAGACAGAAATGTGACCATTGGTTAAATAAAAGTTAAAAACTACCAGCTCCAGATGTGTTTTCTTACTTTTTCAGTCTCTCCTCCAGCTCCTCCTTCTGGTTCTCCAGGTCCCTCAATGAGTCCATGGACAGCTTCAGATCCCCCTCCAGCTTCCGTTTGGTTCGTTCCAGTTCTAATCGCACCTTCTTCTCCTGCTCCAAGGAACTTTCTACCTGCAGGGAAGAGAGGGGTGAGGCCGTCAAAAAATCAGAGACAAACTCATATAACAGAGTACCTCGAACTTGTGGTGTACCACAACCTTAGAAGACACATTATGTTGCGTTTTACTTTACTTTGCCATCTATCTGTAAATTATCTAGAGAGTCTTTAAATCCTTAAGGAAGTTCTGATGGCCATTTATTAGGTTCAAGAGGTCTTTTTTTGTGGTCCTTCAGGAGTTTCTAGTGGTTCTTTAGGATGTTCTACTGGTCATAGAGATTGCATAGGTTCTTTAGGTGGTCCTTATGGTCACTGAGGAGGTTCTAAAGGTTCTTTAGGCTGTCCTTGTGATCTTTCAGGAGGTTCTAGTGGTCATTTGAGAGGTTCTATGGCTCCTTCTGGTGGTTCTTGGGGTCATTCAGGTGGTTCTAGTGGTCCTTTAGGAAGTCCCAGGGGTCTTTTAGTTGCAGTTGTCCATGCAAGATTTTAGAGGTACTTGAGGTGGTTTTGGTGTCACTGAGGAGGTTCTAGAGGTTTATTGGGTGATACTTACTGTTGTTGTAGGTGGTTTTTGTGGTTGTAGGGCTTCTCTAGGTGGTTCTAGTTGTTCTTTAAGAATTTCAAGAGATCATTAAAGGTCCTATAGGTGGTTCTAGTGGTGATTTAGGAGGTTCTAGTGGTCACTGAAGAGGTTTTGACTGTTTTGACAAATATGCAGTTAGACAGATGGGTACAAAGACAGTCCTTCCAGTCCAGCATGTGGCATCTTAATCTTTATACATTTTGACACTTCAGTGAGATCTTTTCTTACATTGTCCACTTGCTGCTCCAGCCGAGCTTTCGCCTTGGCCAGCATGTTGACCTTGTCCTCCTGTGCCTGAAGGTCATTCAGAACCTGCTGGTGAGCTTCCTGCAGGGCAGCTTTCTCTCTGCTCAGAGACGTTATGGATTCATCCAGAACACACATCTCATGGGACAAGTTCTTCACCTGGATGGAAAGAAAAAAATGATTTAAGCTCACCAGACTAAAGTTCTTAAACTAAAAAAGAAAGCAAAGTATAGAGAAAAAGTGAAGGAACCCTGGGTGATACATTGTGGTTCTTTAACACACCTTATTTTCCACTCCATGTCTCTCTTTCTCCACTTTAGCCAGGGTCATTTCCAGGTCGTCCACATCTCTCTTCAGTGATGTCACCTCGTCCTCCAGCTGACGTTTCTTGGACATCAGCGTGGCGCTCACCTCCTCCTCGTCCTCCAGACGTTCCTGCATCTCCTTCAGCTTCAACTCCTGAGAGATTTTGGACTGAATCAGCTGGTTGCAGCGGTCCTCTGCATCCGTCAGGTTGTCCTGCTCCTGGATGATTAAAATGGAATAAACATAACAAATATTAGAGATGTAAAAGAAAAGAATGAGTTTCAGTTGAGATAAGCTAATTAAAGAAGTTCAAAATGTTCGAAAAATAAGGCTTTCCTGTTCTGAAAATAGGTATATTAGGTCAAATCTTATATTCCAAAACTAGACAGTCTTTTGAGAAAAGAAATTGTCTTAATGACGACTGAGTGACAGAAACTGTGATTGAGGCCAGTAATCACACTTTTTTCTAATTGCAGATATTACATTTTGATGAACATGTAAATCATGTAAACAGTTTTGTAGTTGTTAGGATAAGAGATACAGACACAGTTTGCACGTTAATGCCAGGTGTAAATGGGTTCAAGAGGACTGGGATTGTTCCTTTAAGTTTCGGTGTGACTTACCGCTTGGAGCTGCAGAGACAGGTCGTTTTTCTCCTGAACCAAAACCACCTGTCGCTCCTCTGCATCCCGACGCTTTACCTCTGACCTGACCGAGAAAAACACAACAGTAAACCATAGCGACAGATAGAAAACACAAGTCAGAGCAGCAGACTTATGATATAAATGTATATATCTGCGCGCATGTAGCTCATTTAACTCTCTATACCCTGATTTAAATGTCTAAATATGCATCTAAACAGAATACAAACAGCCAGTAGAAACAGGTGAACAGACCTGTCAAAGGCCTCTTTTAACTTGCTGAATTCGTCATTGAGAGCAGTCAGCTGTTTCTCCACCTGGGCGCTCCTGAGCAGGGGGCGGAGCTTATAGAACAACATCATCCACGGCCAAGTCCTCACAGAGAAGAACGCTCTGAGGTTGAACTGGATCACCATTACAGCATCCCTGAGAGGAAGAATTAAAGACCACACCCGTGTTTTTACCCAATTAACAAATTTAACAAATAAAATTAACAAATCTAGCAACAATCTAGCTGACATTTATCCAAAGTTAGTTTGTAGATTGGTTTCCTTCTTTCCATCAGACATTCAGATGAGCAGCCATACAATACAACTGAGGATGTCAAAGTTGTCCGTCTGCACATGAATGCACCATCGATCACCTACACTCAATTTTAGTTTTATCTCTGATGGTTGTCATATTGACCTTTGCAGCATCATCTTATTTCGTTGCATCCTCATCAGCTTCCCTCTGGCCATGGCCTGAACAGTGGTGAGGATATGAGACAGACGGGTGTCCCTCATGTCCTCCAACTGACCCAACAGACCCGCCTTAAAAAACACCTGAGAGGAGAGGACAGAGAAGATCATTAGACTATACTATGCAATCTTCATCTTATCTTTCCAATCACAAGTAAGTGGTATTAACAGCAGTAGTTAAGTCTAAACTTAGAAGTCTTGCATTTGCTTCAAAGAGCTTTACAATCTGTACAACGTCCCCCTCTTAGACCCTGGTAGTATTATTCACAGTGTTTGTGCTGTACCTTAGTTTGTCCGAACTTGTACTGGGTGAGGTCTATGTCCAGAGAGCCCAGCAGTTTCTCCACAGCCTTCCTGCTGTCCACAAACGAGTCCTCTGGAATCGCAGAAGGATTCAAGATGCGATAACTGAGAAAGAAAGGTACGCATGGATTATTGAAGAGAACCGGGTTAGAAAATCCTGAATGTGGTAGGAGATCCCCACAGTGGTTCAGTATAACACCTGAAACATAAGCTTGTGTTTCTGTGCGCGGTTCGGTTTGAGACTGACTGACCGTTGTTTGAACTCAGCGTACAGGATACGGTTTGGAAAGCCCTTCCTGCAAATCCTGATCCCCTCGAGGACTCCATTACACCTCAACTGGTGGAGGACCAGGAAGGGATCCATCACACCTGGAAAACACATTGGGACACTTGAAACATCTTCAACAACAGCTTCAAGAATATTGTAATATTTTAAATTCAGTCCTCTGTCCTTCCCGCTTCATGGGACACGTTGATGTTGAGTTAGGCTTACTTTGCATTTGTGACATAGAGAGAAACTACATTTTTCTTGATTTGGTGTAAGTTTGTTAGTTAATATTAGCCCAACTGATTAATCACAATGACGTTCATTTAGTGGCTTGGGGCTCTATGGATGCCTATGTTGTTGTGCCAAAAAAATTGTCGTTTAAGTAAATTACCAAGCAATGACACCAATCATTCTCTGGTTTCAGTTCCTCCAATGTGAACCTTTGCTGCTTTTCTCTGTTTTAAATTAATTTGAACTGATTCTTTTTCTATTTTTTGACATTTCATAGAGAAAATTATTAATTGACAGATTAATCAACAATGAAACTAATTTAGTTGCAGCCCTAATTGAAATACCTTGACAACTGTTGTAACTCTGCTTACATTAGCATACTAATGTATGTTAGCATGCTAATGTTATTGTTAGCATTCAGCTTTCTGGTGATTGATGAACAGCTACATGGGGCTGACAGCGAGGCTGCAGACTTTTAGTCTTGGTGCTGTTGTTGTTTGGTTACCTGGGTTCTTGGACTCATTGGGGAGGATGCATCGGACAAAGTGAGGCTGAGTGCTGCGGAGGTTAGCCATCAGCTTGTTCAGATTCTCCTGCATTTAAACACACAAACAGGCAAAGAGTTGGAGACCATCTATAGTGCCTGTCAGGTGTCAAGAGTCTCACAGTCAGTCGAGGTGGTTGCTGCTTTTATAACTGCACATAGGCCCCACCCCCTTCTCTAAATGACAAAGATGACAATGAGCACCAAAACCCAAACTTGTTGTATTCAGTAGTAAATATACAGTATTCTGTTTCAGACTGTGTTTTTGAGACTGCATCTATTTATCTATTAATTCCTTTACCTGTTTTCAGCCCCTTTCTCGATCACTTTATTCTGTACAAACGCTCCTGCAGCAGCTGTCAGAATCACAGGTATGAACAACAGTCAACTCACCTTGTGTAACTGTGAAACTGTCTGGAAGGAAGCTGCTTTCCTCTTCCTATGTTTGGTTTCAGCCTTCGGATCTGCGGCTGAAACAACAGCACAAACAATACTTATTTACTTTCTTATATTTCTTTTCTTTAAAGTGTACAGGTCTGCTCCAGTTTGGAGTTTGGGGTCTGTTTGTTTTTTTAGTATTTAATTTTTTTCAAACTTTCAAAGTGGTTGTTTGTCTAGTTACCCATCTCAGAGCTGATGTAGTTCTCAAACAGTCCAGCCATTAGTTTGTGGGAGGATTTCTGGAACAGAACCACCACCGTCTCATTCAGAGGATCTCTGTTCTTATCCAGCCAGCCTGTGATATTGTACGGCACCTATAGTGAGATAAACATACAGAAGAACTGTGATTATGAATTGATATTTTACACTCAATCTCCAATGTGAACCTTGGATCAACCTTGGATTTAACAGAGAAAGGTTTAAGACTTCTATTTGAATCCTATTATCTCATCCCTATAGTCTCCTTTGTGTCGATCAGTACACATCTCAACAAACAAAACTGACGTGGAGTTCCCCTGGGCTCCATCCTCGAGCCTCTTCTTTTCAGGATCTACATGTTATAATTATGGAAAACTACATAATTTCTTACTATATTTATGCAGACAACACAATTTACACTGACTATGGTCCCATATAATCAGTGTTAGGATTTGCCAAAGTTTCTTCTAGTTAAGCCAAAAATAAAACAGAAATAATTGTTTTTGCTGCCAAAGAAGAACGATTAAAAGTCGGTGCTCACCTTGAATCACTAATGCTAGAACCACAAGCCAATCCAAGTCTTAGTATATGTAGTTATGGACTCTGGCCTAAAATTTAACATCCACATTAAGACAAATCCAAAACCTGTCTAAAATATGGCCTTAAAAATAAACCAAAAATTAAAGGACTCTTAGAGAGACTTACAAACTCCTTGCTTTTATCTTTAGGATGGTCCACTGCTGTAATGGTGTCTTTACAAATTTAGTTCCTAGACATAAAAAGCCTGGCGTAGTACTAAAGAAGAAATAAATAACCATAAAACAGAGGCAGGTGCTGTGGCATTTTCAGTCCCCTTTTCCCACCTCTGCACATCTCCTCTGGATCTGTTTGTTACAACAGTCGCAATAAAGAACAGTCCAACTCAACTGGTTGTTTTGTCATGTGTAAAAACTGCATGTCAAGCAATTTAACCTATTATTAGTCTACTTTGCTGAATCTTCACAGTTCTACAGATGTGGTGGAAATGCAAACAAAAATGCCCATAATGGAACTTTTAGTTCTTAAGTTTAGCTCTTCAGTACCTGGAACTGTTTGGACGAAAATGGCGAACAGCAAGAATATTATAGCATGTTGTAATATTTCTATTACAGCCTCCAAAATCAGAAATTGCATCCTTAATTTAATTTGGATAACGATTGATGCACGACTATGTGATGGAAATACATCAGCCGTGATGGATCAGGCAGTAAAAACTGTAATAATTACTTAATTGCCTCATTTATTTCACGACTAGCTTTTCTGATTGGGAACCAGCAATCAAAAGATCTGTAATAAATATTGGCCAGTTCCCATTGGCACCGACTGAGTAAAGTAACTCTAACTCTAAATAAAGGAACAATATGAGATGATACCCACCACTCCAGCATAGTGAACCACCTCAAAGTGCGTCTCATATTTGCGCTTCTTGTCTGGCCGCGGCCGCTGGAAGTTGGGCGATTTCCCCAGATGGTTGTCGTAGAGTTTGGTTTTAAAGCTGTGGTCCGTGGCTTTAGGGAACATACACTCCTCCTCCATGATGGACAGAATACCCATGGGCTGTAAAAAAAAATCCACATTGATTCATTTGTTGTATTTTTATATCAGATGTACTTTTCCTTCATGGAAAACATCACATTTTTAAATTCATCCCACGCCTTTACCTCTCCCATAAAGCTTATATCCTATTGGTTAACACTTTTGAATGATCTCTGCCTCCATAATGTCGGAGATACTTGAGCTTTACAAACACAGTAAGAGACAACATCCTCCTGACCCCCCCCCCCCCACCCCACCACAATGTGACTGAAAAAATTTGACAATACAAGCACAAAACCACACACCCTCTCTATGAGGTCTATGCAGGCCTGTAAGTCCAAACCGAAGTCTATGAAGGTCCACTCTATCCCCTCAGTCCTGTACTCCTCCTGCTCCAGGATGAACATGTGATGGTTGAAATACTGCTGCAGCTTCTCGTTGGTGAAATTGATGCACAGTTGCTCGAAGTTATTGAACTGCAGAGGGAGACAAACAACATTTTACTAGGTGTGTATTACAGGAAGGCAAAGCTGTAGCCAAGATTTTAGAAATAATGGAATAATATGTCAAGCAACTCCCACACTGTTTCTAAAGTTGCTTTCAGACTGTGAGTGGTTGCAGAAACCACTGACAGCACCTTAAAACCTTTCTGCGCTCCACCAAGAAAATTCTGGTGGGAAAAATTGTTCAATTGATGTATTTATTAATTAGTGTTTCTCTTAGCCTAACAGTTAAATCAAAAGGCACTAAATATGTCTAAAACATATTGGTGTCAGACATTAAAAATCCCACCATGTGTAACTTTAAATTATAAAATGTAAAACATACTTATTTGTAAAATACAGATTATTTTAACCTCTTGAACCCTGATTTATCTTTAAAGGAAAAAGGTTAACATTTCTGGAGATCAACCCAGGCTAAGGTTAATTCCTGGGAAGGTCACAAAAGCTGACTGCTAACCAAGGCTAACATTAATTCCTGTGAAGGTCATACAAGCTATCTGGTGGCAAAGGTTACCGTTAATTCCTGAGATGGTCACAAAAACGAACTACCAAGTTATTGTTAATTCTGGGGGATCTTCCATAGATTCAGATAAGAAGATGGATATCAATTTCATCTCTGTGCAATAGTACAGAGGTAGGTCCAGGACATGTTTAGCGTAGCTTAGCACAAAGACTGGAGGCAGATGGAAACTTCTTGCCTAGCTCCATCAAAAGTAAAAAACACCCACCTAACAAGAAGTCAGTCTGATTTACATGTTGCATCTGGTTAGCTAACAAGCTAGCTGGGTTTACTTGACAGTAGAGTTTTGGATCCTGATGTCTGTGTCATTCTCTTCTGTTTACCTCAAAGATCTCGAAGCCGGCGATGTCGAGGACTCCGATGAAGTACTGCCGAGGCAGAGCAGTGTATAAGGACGAGTTGATGCGACTCACCAACCACTTAAACATACGGTCATAGGTGGCTTTGGCCAGGGCTGCCACTGCGTAGTTGACCTGCAAACACATCAAACAGCCAGTCAGGTTCATTGACAGCAAAGATAAATTTACCTACTGCTGTTAGCATGACGTGGTACAGACAGAAGAGATGCAATAGACTGTAATTGATTGATTGATTGATCGGTTACCTGTTCTACAGTCTGTCCTTTAACGATGAACTCGTTTCCGACCTTGACGCGAGGGTTCAGGAGGCCTTTCAGCAGGTCAGCAGAGCTGATGCCCATCAGATAGGCTGCCTTATCCACACCTCAACACACACAACACATACATCTCATCTCATCTGCCATTAAAAACCAACTACATGTATATTCCTCAATTGAAATGAGGTTAAAACCACAATAAAGCTACTAGAGCTCCCAACAAACAGACAAGATTTAGAGAAACTCATTCATCTCCAGCAGGCTGGACTTCTGTAACGGACTCTTGTCAAAAAAGGCCGTCAAGACGACTTCAGCTCATTCTGAGAACCAAGAGAACCGAGCACGTTACTCCTGTTCTTAAATCTTTACACCTGCTTCCAGATACTTATAGGAGAGATTTTAAAGTTTATAAAGCACTCAATAATATCATCTGTGATCTCCTTGAAGAATATAAACCCAGTGGGAACCTTTAGGAAGCAGTCAGCTGTTAGAACCTCGAGTCAGAACCAGACAGCTGCGATGGAACCGACTTCCTGATGATCTCAAATGTGTGCCAACTTTAGCCACTTTCAAATCTAAATTAAAAACTCAGCTGTCCTGCACTTTTATTTCTTTTGTTGCATTTGGGGGAACTTAAAACTTATTACTGCACTGTAACTGCATTTTCTAGTTGTATTTTATTTCATTTTATATCATTTTAAAAATCAAATTTTATAATATCTTATATATCTAATATATCTAATATAATATTTTATTCTGGTTTTCAT
>SEMN01001158.1:0-12500 GCA_005408345.1 Macquaria australasica | reverse complement strand
TAGTTTCAGCTGTACTTAATAAAATCTTAATTTGCAAAGTAACTAAAGCTGTCGGATAAATGTAGTGAAGTAGAAAGCAGCATAAGAAGAAAATACTGAAGTACAGTATAAACACCTCAAATGTGTACTTAAGTACAGTACTTGAGTAAATGTACGCTCATCATGACTTTATTAAACTCACAAAGCGAGAGGAGTTGTCGTTGCGGATGGTTTTGGCGTTGCCGAACGCCTCCATGGCTGGATTAGCTTCAATGATCTGGTCCTCTAAAGAGCCCTGAACACACAGAGAGACGAGCTTACAGACTTCACAGGTGACTGATGGACAAACACAATAAACTCCCAGTATTCACTGATTTCTAAACTACGGTGAAGCTTGTTGTCATATGTAGAGCAACAAGATACTCATGAGGAGAAAGAAACTCACTCCTTTTTTCACATGTTCCCCCAGAGCAGCGACGATGGCAAAGTACTGGATCACCCTCTTGGTGTTGACCGTCTTTCCTGTGCCCGACTCACCGCTGACAGGACGACACAACGGACAGACGAGCAGTTTCACTCAGGTACAGTTAGAAATATTACAGTAAAATACAACAAAGTTTAAGGAACACACTTTTTGATGTCTTTTAAAAGTACAGTACTACTGCACGCTGAAAACACTGCACACTCATGCAAATAGTTTTTGGATAAATAATAACCCAAAGACTTTGGGACATATAAACTGCATGTGATATATAGCCAGTGGTGGAAGAAGTATTCAGATCCTTTACTTAAGTAAAAGTATGTAAGTATTATTAGCTAAATTGTACTTGTATGAGCAGTTAAAGTACTCATGTTGCAGTATCAGTGTGTTCCTATTATTATATCTGATGTTTCTGGATTAATGTTCCATTAATGTGGATGTTGCATCTTACTGCTGTAGATGTTTCAGGTTGAGCTCATTTGAACTTCTTTTATATCCTGTTGGCTAGTTCAATCTACAGCAATGCATCATCAAATATAAAGTTGCATGTAATCTAAATACTCAAGTAAAATACAAGTATTTGTACTTTCTGGCTTAATTTTTCTACTAATTGAAATTCATATTTCCATTAGTGTTTTTGATTATGACATTTCATTTTTTAGCAGAAATGCTTCATTTACAGCCCCAGTGTTGAACAGCAGTGACTCTGACTTACGTGATCAGCATCGACTGGTTCTCACGATCTGTGGAGGGAAATGAAGCCATGTGAAGGAACAGTAGAAGAGGTAGGACTTACAAAAACAAACAACTTTCCAGTGTGAATGCTGTTCATTGAAGCCATTTTAGGAGACTTAGGACCAGGACCAGGACTAGGGGAGCAGGATCTTGGCGCAATATTTAAAGGACAAATTTGACATTTTGGGAAATAAGCTTCTTCGCTGTCTTGCAGAGAGTTAGATGTGAACATTTTTACCACTCTCATGTCTGTAAGCTAAATATGGACCTATAGCCAGGGAGCGATTAGCTTATAACAAACATTAAGTAGCAGTACACAGAAATACAGTGAAACATGTTACATGTTATAAAGGAATAATAGGAATTATAAGCAAAAGGAATTATAAAGTCTTTCTAATTTCAACTGCTTTTAAATTTAAAAAGACATAAATTCATTCAATCTATTTGATTGCTCCTAAATATCCACCCATAAATTTGTACTTATGAATATAAATTATCAATTGATTCAGTTAAAAGATTAGTTGGATACCACTGAGGACTCATGTTTTTGTTGTCTTCTAGGAAACCAATAAAATAACATGTTCATCAATATGGCTGCTGATAAGTATTCAGAAAAACTTTTCTAAAATGTCACAATAGTCAGAGGATCTTCTACATAATTTATGTAATTTATGCCAATATTTTTCCTGTGCTTTAAAAGAAACTTCCTTAATTTGGTTGGTTAAATGATGAGCCGGGCCTTTCCAGTGTGAAATCACATATGGCTAAACTAGTGTTAATGTTAGTTGCTAGTTGTTTACTCCATTTTGGCCTTCTCTATTGCTCTTCTTCTACTATTTCTTGGGGCGTTGAGGTGCACACATGCATAATTTACTGTAATGACAGCTGCAGTAGGGATGGACATAAACACTGATGCTAACAGACTTGCAGCATGGCTAGCTCAGTTAGCCGTAGCTCACCTGGACAGCTGCTGGAGGTGAGGTGAACCTACAGGGCTAATGTTAGAGGTCAGAGGTTACAGGTGAACTCACTCTGCAGCAGGTCAGCGTATGCGTTGTCAGCGATGGCGTAGATGTGGGGCGGTGTGTCTGCGCGACGCCTCCCTTTGTAGGCTGTTACCACCTCGGCAGAGTAGACCGGCAGCCATTTGTACGGGTTGACTGTCACACAGAACAGACCGGAGTAGGTCTGACACAGAGACTCAGAGTTAGAAAGGAGAGCACAGATGAGGAGGAGAGGAGCGAGGACGGTGTTCTGTGTGTACTGGAATAAACACTAACATAGATCATCCACATGCTGTATCTCCTCCTCAGGTTGAAGAGGACAGAAGCTTCGTTTAGGTGGGTCAACATGGCCATGTCCTCCATCATGTCAAACTTTGGAGGGTTCATTGGCTGGAGGTCGTCTTCTTTCACTATCAGAAACTGGAACACACACATACAACACAGAGGTTTAGCTATAAATGAGAGTTACAGCAGCACAGAAGCAGTGTCTCCATCAGAGAGCACCACAGATCTGTAAATGTCCCGTCTGTAGTACACATATTGGGCACAATTGTTAAAAAGAAACTAAAGGGCTCGAGGATTCGAATCATCAGTTGGAGACCCCTCAGTCGACTGAGATTCAAGTTGGGCAGTCGTTTTTTGTTTGTTTTTTGTCAGTCAGTGTGCAGTGTACTTCTGGGGACATTTCGGTCCCTATCTTGGCTTGTTTATTGTATTATGTGAATGTCACTGTCACCCTGAACGTCCCGCCGAACCCCATTCAAGAATCTGGCAGTTCAGTAAAGTGCTGCTTGATATGAAAAAGAAAGGAATTAGTAGTCCAGTATTTGTATTGAACAGCCAGATCCGAGTCGGGTACAGCCTTAAAAAAACAAAACAAATGTTGGCCAATATATTGTATATTAAATCGATATTGGTATTGGCCCCAAAGATCCAGTATTGATCAGGCTGTAGAATAAATGACAACATTTCTGCAAAAAAAGAAGACAACTGAGGATTTGTAAAAGCCCCTTGAGGCTAACTGTGATTTGTGATAATAAAATTGACTTGATTTTGAAGACTTGCATGCAGTAAGATTTTACACGACTTTTACTTTGAAAACCGTGAACGCTTCCTCGTTAACCAGCCTATTTACTGCTATGATCGACAACCTGAGTGACTTATACATTGAAGGACTAAATAATTAATAAATTGCTAATATTTTTAAAAACAGACTGACTAACCCGTCCGTCCTTGGTCTCCACGGTGGTCTTGTCTCCTTTCAGCTCTTTAATCTCCACTTCGATATACGCTTCAACATCATCAGGCATCCAGACACGCTTCGTACCTGGGAGAATTAGAGTACACAGTTTGTTATTCAGTGCTCAGTAACATGTACAGAATATATAGACCTACATAGATAGAGGTACAAACAGTATATATACCATCAAAAGCCTGGGCCTTGGCAGCCAGGTACTCCAAGTTGGTGAGACGAAGGTAGCGACCAGATTCACCGAACTCCGTCATATCCAGGAACCGAGACATCTGAACACAAGAACACATGAAACACATGTTCTTTATCAATCAGTCAATCAATCAAACTGTAAGACGAAACAAAGCCCGTCATTGTCATGCTAAGGAACAATACAATAGTAAACAACAAAGGCGGCTTACTACACCAAGCTCCGCCATTTTTAAAAGCATCTTCGTATGTCAACTTTGAACTCTTCAAATTTGAACTTTCAGAAAACGTCCACTTCACTGTGAATGTGTTAACAGTCCCAGACCTCTGAATCCCCACCTTCTCAATACTGGCTGTTTCTCCCATTTAGAAAAAAGTCAAACCAGTTGTCTCCCTGTAGAGGTGAAAACTCCAGCAACACTTGTTGTATAAAAAACAACCTTTATTGTGAGACGACCCACTCTACCTCCTGAGCCACCATTTTTTATTTTTTTTTATTTTTTTTTTTAATATAACAAAAATGCAGCGAATCTTTTCCAAACAAGAATATCTTGGATAAAATCAATGAGCCTATACAGGTTTTTGAAATAACAACCCTTAAATTGAAGTATGTATTCAGTCAGCAGGACAAAAGTTAAATTAACCTCTAGTGCAGCCTCTGTGTCAGAAAACAGCCGACATGAACATCATGTCATGACTGAATAATGAAGTGAAAAGAAATGGAAGTTTAGTTTGATTATCAGGCTTAACAACACATGAACTAAAATACAGTTTACTGACAAAATCACTGCAAATCTCTCGCACAATAATAAAACCAGTCACTCATTATAAAATGTAAAGTAGACTCTGCCTTATAAGCAAACAATAAATAAAACACTAATTTTGGTAGAATAAAACAAATAAGGGGATGTTCATACTGTGTTGTAGGTATAATGGTGATGTATTAAACAAACAGTGTATGTGTGCTGTCATCTCAAGCTGATCAAACTCAGAGTTAAGATATATTTGGATGATAAGTCTGGTGTTATTCTATATTTTAATTGCCATCAAATCTCATGTTATTAGTGAGTCTTAAATCCTGTCTGACTTCATGTCTGTGGCTCTCAGCTCTGAACCCATTGATTCCTACTGATGATGTAAATATTTAAAAACACCTCACAAATATATAGTTTCATGTTTCAAACAGCTGCTCACTGTAGTTTTTATCAAACAAACAGGAGGAAATAGTGCATTTGTTGGGGACTATTTTCAGCGGCAGATGAATCCACATTTGGTGCTCTAGTGAGTATTTGGGGCAGCAGGACGATGTGTAAATAAACTCCTGTGTGTGTTGATGGTGAACATCACAATTGAAAACAACCAGTCGTCTCCTTTACTGCACTGTTAACTCGTAGCTGTGTAAGTGAATCCTAAAGACAGACCCAAACTTAACCATGATGTCAACAAATTGCCATGGCAGCCATTTTCACAATATATGTGGCTTACCTCAATGCATTACTGAGGATTTCAGACAGAGCAGCAGAACAGCTGCCACATCAGCTCTAGAGGATCCATTTGCAATGTTCAGGCCTCTCCCTGTATTATTTTCTTTCCATACCTGACCTGACTTAATACACCGCCACACCCTCTAACAAATGGCCTGGACAAATCCTTACTGTAAATATTCCGTGTAGTGGTCGTGTGAAGCCATCGTCAGACAATAGATGTTGCTCTTTGTGAGTGTGATCATGCCTTAGATGGGCTCAGACAAAAGACGAAGCCCTCTCCCCAACAGCGCAAAATTATAATTCTCTGAAAAAAGTCAATGCAACCAAAAACATTAGAAAGAAGTGAACTAAAACCCTAGAAAGCATTCAGGTAAGACACATCCAATCAGAGAGCTTCAGATTGTGTTGCAGTGAAGCTAATGTTGGAGCTGGATCAACCTTACTGGGGGCCCAGGGTGAAAATTTGCTGCTGGGCCCCTATGGAGTGCTGCAGGGATGATCTTTGTATTTATTTTGTATTTTTGTAGTCCAGGCAGGAAGTTAGCATCGCCCTGGTTCCCTCCACAAACAGCCAATGGGATTTTTCCTTTTGGATTATTGCAGAAAATAAGTTCTGTGGCAAACACAAGTTTATGATACACGTTTTGTTCAGCAAGATCATCTTCACACATGGACACCATTTTATGATTTTTAAAGTAAAAAGCTGACATTAGGCTATAAACCAGCTCCACCGCGGTCACATGACTTCAGCGTCTCCACCACTGAGCTTCCAGCGCTGACCTCTTCTACAAAAGCCTTTGGGAAAGTTTGAGTTAGAACAGTTTGCAGTATAAACCCAACGAGGCTGTAAAGGAGGACGAGTGAGTAGATGAGTTTCTGTGTTCGGCGTGATGACGTTTAATGTCCCCGACAGCCTCTGGAGTCTCATTTAGACTCTTGTTAGCAACCGACTTTTTTAAGACACGGAGAAGCTTCAGAACTCACCAGTGGAGTATTTACTGACGGAGTTTATGTTGCAGAACTAAACGCTTGTGTTAACCACAGACCTTATTTCAGGCATCGAACCAAAAACCCATTCAAGAAACCCACTGACTTCCAGACGAGGGAACAGGAAGAGCTAACATGCTAACTCATTTCCAGGTTAGCAGCACCCTACTGACCTATAAATCCCCCATCCGCCCACCTCCGGACATTGTGTGTTGTGAACCCTGTCGCCTCCAGGTTCCTGTCAAGTTTAGACTACACAACAGACTTTACCAGACAGCTTCATTGTATTTCAGAGTGTATAGATCAGCGTCAAAGCTGGTCCATACAACGTGTCGTCCGTCCACGTCAGGAGGCCAAAATGTTGAACCCTGTTCCGAACCGTCACACTCGAAGGCGGGCTGAAAAGCTGGCCGTCACACGGAGGAGTGAGGCACAATATTTGTTTAAATATCAATATGACGGAGCACATTTTCAGACAGTCTCTCCTGGAGGACATTCATGGTGTCGCACTCAGAAGTACAGAAATAGTCTGAGAGAGAAGTTCCACCCGTTTCCTTCTACACCTCCACTCACCTGACCAATCACTGCGTGAAGTGGGAGTGAATGTTAAGTTTCTCAGTTTTTGAAAAGTTACAAAAGTTGTTTACTGGCAGCTTCACTATGCTGGAATAATACTACCTTGCCTGTGTTGAAATTAGATTGTGGTAATTTCAATAAAAACACAAAGATCTTAAACTCAACATTTAATCCCCTCGATAAGACAGGACCACAAGATCTATATTGTACTTTAGTGGCCCAAATTTGTAACATTTAATTTGCAATTACCAATAACCAAAAGACATTCAATGCATCTGGGTATCTTTGGCAGTTGGCCCCTTTGTTGGTAATTCATCCTTGATGAATTTAGAAACTTGTAAAACCTGTTGGATAAATTCAGAAATTTGAATCGATTTAAGTTTTGGATTTTGAACCAATTTCAGATTGATTCATTTGGAGCCATTTTATGTCTCAGAAAATGCACATTTATAAGTAAAGGCGTTAACATAAAATAATTTTTGGTGAAATTCCTGAACTATAAACATGATTTCTGACTCAAACACAAAATCCAGGGTTGTGTACTCACAGTGCCGGGTTGGTCTGGTCTGAAGCTCTTGGTGGATTTAGTGTTGTTGTCGTTGCAGTGTAGTTTGTGAGGATGTGCAGAAGAACAGAATAAGTTACCCCACAGAGCATCACATCACTTTATAACCTCCCTGTGAAGGTCAGCACAGCGTGTGACCTCCTCCGCTGCAGCTGATTGGTCAGGCTGGTCCTGTTGGACGGTCATAAAAGGCCGGCTGTGGTCAGGGTGGAATACCAAAATGAAGCAGAAGTAAAGCCCACATCTGCTCCCTCCTCATCCCTCTTTTCTCTCTGTCAGCTACTGTATCTGTGGGCTATCTATGGAAACTGACTGTCCATGTCTCACTGCTCTGTGTTTCTGTCCATCTGTCTTTGTTGCTCTCTTTCTCTGACATGGACTCATTCATCCATCTAACTATCCAAATATCTGTGGACATCAAACCTCCGTCTCTCTCTGTGCTCTGCCATTAAATAATTATTACAACTTGAGTCTTATTTTAGCAGTTTTCTCCATCGTTTCTATTTCTTATGTCAACATTGTACTCACCACGTTTAGTGACCCTTTGATAAGCCCCGCCTCCCTTAGCTACGTGGCACAAATGCAGATTGCTATAACAGTGGCAGATTTACCATCACAATTAGTAGTAAAGTTTAAAAAACAAAGGGTTCCTAAATTCAGACAGAAGCAGCTTCACTTTTTTCACTGTCAATTTTGCCGACTCTAATAACAACTGTCGCTGGCTAGCTAGATAATTAACAGGAACTCCGGGTGTTGTAAACTATTTCTTTTTTACATCCTCAAACATTATGACCCCGTAAAAAGGTCTTAAATATAAATTTGATGGCTATGTACATAATATCATGCTCAACTCAGCTCTGTGTAATCAAGTTTATTTTTACCAGAAAATAAAGAAATATATTTGTCATATGAAATATCATTCCTTTCTATGATAGTGCTGCTCACATGTTAACTACAGTAATACAGACATTACTTGGACAAGCAACACAGAGGTTAGATTCATTAGATTAACAGTTTGTTTCACTTTTACATGAGAAAAGACTTTGAGGAGGACGATGAATCGATGAGTTTGATTAGTAAATTCGACCAGATCTGGTAAAAAGGACAGAGTTGCTAATATTAGCCTAAATTCTGATATATTAAGATTCAGGAGAGCTGTTGAACCAGCCTCCACACAGAAGTTTGTTCATTCTGAATGGAACTTTTTCTAATGTAAACTGTCTCCCCACATAATAATATAGTTAGCTAATGATATGCTAATTCTTAACCTTGGAAGTAAGGCTTGGATATTTGTGTAGCAGGTAATAAGCTGGTTAGTAGGGCTGCAACTAACGATTTTCATTATTAATCGTTTAGTCTATAAAAGTGACGACGTCTTCAAATTGTTTCTTTTGCCCAAAACCCAAATACTCTTCATTTACTGTCATAAAGGACAAAGATGAAGCAGCAAATCCTCACATTTAAGAACCTGGAACCTGCAGATGTTCAACTTTTCTGCTTGAAAAATGACTGAAATGATTGATCGATCTCCAAAATAGTTAAATTTAATTTTCTTTTCAACCGTTGCAGCTCTACTGGTTAGGCAGGCATGGTGTTGTTTGCAGCTTACATTAGAGCAGACAAACACAATTTAATCAATTCCTCACGTTTGCTCGTTAGACAATTTAAAAAAAGACACGACCCTCCGAACTCTCCATCAGCAGGTCAGAGTTAAAGCAGGAAGTGCGTCTGTAAACTGTGATGGATGTTTACAACAGACAGTTCTGGTAATAATCTTACTGTGTTGTCTTCCAACAAGTTCGTCTAACCTGTTGGTTTCTTTCCAACATGTCTGATCATCTGTTTTTAGTGATGGCACCGTGTTCCAGTTCCTCAGATATTGAGTATATATGAGTACAGTGTTATCATAACTGACAGAAATGATGGAGCCAAACGCAGGCTCCATCTTAATCTCCCATCATCCCTTTCCCTCCGGCTCCCTCTCTGTAATCCCCCATCAGTGAATGACAATTATAAATGAGGCAATGACATGTTTCATTCACTGATATTATGATACACTCTCACACACAGTGATCACCAGCGGTGTGTTGTGTTCTTCAGTTAAAGAGAAATGACAGATCTGCTGTGGGATTAAACAGGAGGCTTTCAGCTTCAACATGATGCTATTTTTACTCTTTAATACTGAGGGAAAGTTGCCTGCGACAGAACAACTAGTCCTCTGCTGTCTCCACCTCTGACCCGCAGCCTCATTAAACTACCTAACTCATGAAACCTCACTTCTGTTCTCTGATCAGCTGTTGCTGTCGGCTGTCAAAAGTTGGCTGCAGGTTTCAGAGTCAGTGATGTCAGAGTTTTTCTTCAGGCTTGTTGTTCCAGTGTCTAGTTTTGCTGCAGGCTCCATCCCTGCATCCGAACACAGCAGTGAGACCTACAAAGACCCAGAAGGGACTCATGTTACTGCAGGACTTCCCTGTTATAGCTGAAAAGTTTTGAGGGCTGTCTTTTTTGTGACCTTTCCAAACATGAAATATAAGAGCAGATCCTCTGATAGATACTCATTCTTCCTAGATGACGTAATTATTGAATAATCTGCCAATTATTTTCTCGGTTAATCGTGTCAAGGGTAACAATAGTGAAAATGCCCAAGTTGTTTGTTTTGTCCGACCAAGTGTTCAAAACTCAAAGGTGTTCGGTTAGACTACGAAAAACAGCAAAAAGTCACATTTGAGAAACTAGAACCAGTGAAATTTTGGCATTTTTGCTTGAAAAATGAGAGATTGTTTCCAGAATTGATCAACTGTTTCAGCTTTAATGATGTTCATGACACATAAAGACTATGCTAAGCAACATGCCATTGTTTATCAGGTAAATACAGTAAAAGGAATCAAGTCAGTAACAGTAAAACGTGTGGCCTGCATAGAGACCAGTGCTTATTGATTTTTACTTATTGATTTACAAATGAGGAGGAATCCCAGGTGTCCTTTCCTCCTGATAAGTTTTATTTCTTGTTGCTGTCATGTTGGCTGAAATCTTTCTGACCTTTTGTGTTTAGAGGTGTTTTATAAATAAAGGTTTACTCAGACTTCCTGCTACACATTCTCTGTAAGCCCTCCATCCATCCATCCATCCATCCCTGCCAGCTATCTCTGTCCTCTCTCTCCTCTACATCCCTCCACACATCAGCTGTCTCGTTCTCTGACAGAAGAGGAAAAATTAACGATAAGAGGACGGATTGTTCATTTGACTTCTCTTGGAAATGAAGGAGACGACTTTTTCTCTTCATCTCCCCTCTGTCTGTATCTCTCTCTCTGTTGTACCTCTTAAACTTTTCTTTTCTTTACCTTAACTACCCTTCATCTCTTTTGTACTATGAGTGCTTTTACTTTGGATACTTCAAGTACATTTTGCTGATAAGATTTTGAATGCAGGACTTTAACTTGTGATGGAGTATTTTCCAGTGTCATTTTCCAGCCCTGTACACTAGTATTGACCCGACATTTATCCTTGTGGATAGTAAATAATAGTTGGAATCCCTCAGTTATACTTTTAAGCACATCACATCAATATTTTAATCACCTTAATTCAGGACTGAGCAGCAGCTCGTCCTGTTGGTCTATAATGTTAGCTAACATTAGCTTAGCAGACAAAAAGGAGACTGAGAGTTGTCAACAGGAACAATTTACTCCCTAAAGTACTAATGGGTCCATTTCAGAGCGTCTAATATGATGAAGAAAAACTGAAGGCTGTGTTCGATAGACAACAGAACTGTCTCCTCATTGATTTCGGTGAGTCCACCGTGTTGGTACGGGGGGGGGCATCACCTGGCAGTGCATTGTGTTGGCCAATCATACATAAGCACAGATTCCTGGAGGATTTCTTTGTAACGTGAGCAGTATAACCCGACTTTTAACCTTGCGATTGTGGAAATGGAGGGTAGAATGACTGTTGCAGAGTTACAAAAACTGATACTATTATGAACCTCTGAGCAGTGTTTTAGCGTCTGACAGGCCTTCAGATTCATGGATCTGTTAATCAAATCGGCCTTCCTGGATTGAAATCCATCGTTCAGCTGGTACCTAAAGTAACCAACGCAGCCCTTTGCATCATTTTCAGAGTGGTTTCAGTCTAAACATCCAGCAGAGGAGGCAGCATTACAAACATGAATAATTCGTAGGATAATGCATAATAACACAAATGATACATGAAGTGTACTGTAACCTTTTATACTCACACACACATTCACACATACCACTTGTGCATAGTGTTAATACCATTATAATACTGTATAAACCGTCTACATATGAGCCACACTCACACACCTGTCATACCAACCACAGCTCGCTCGCTCTCACACACACACACACACACACACACACACACACACACACACACACGCAGAGTCCAGTGTGTCTCAGAACAATGGGCAGAAGCTATAAACTTATTTTAGTTGAACAACAGAGACGCCAAGGGAACCCCGAGCTAGTCCCCTCAATCCCCCTGCTGTCACTCAGAATGACACTAATGCTACACACACACACACACACACACACACACACACACACACACACACACACACACACACACACACACACACACACAGTACTACAGTATAAGTTGATTTTAATCTTGGATCCCTCTGACATAGATTCTCAGTTACCCAAAATCCCAATTTACATTTGTGACTCACAAATAATTTACACAAAATTTCATTTCCTACCTGAATGTTCCCTGTGTCTGTTACAAATGGTACAGTTGGTCAAACATAAAGAGTAGCTAAACTTTGCTAACTTGAAAATGCAAGATGCATGAAATTGTTGCTCTTCCTCTGGTTCTTGAATGTAATTCTGCCACCTACAAGTTTATTTGAATTCAATTCAATTCAGTTTTATTTATATAGCGCCATATCATAAAGTTATCTCAGGGCACTTTTTCGAATAGAGCAGGTCTAGACCGACTCTTTATATTTACAGAGACCCAACAGTTCCCACCATGAGCAAGCACTATGCGACAGTGGCAAGGAAAAACTTCCTTTTAACAGGTAGAAACCTCGAGCAGAACCAGGCTCAAGGTGGGCGGTCATCTGCCTCGACCGGTTGGGTTGAAGGGGGAAGGGGGGAGCGGGAGAGAGAGAGCAGGAGGAAGAGAACATACAGCAGCTCAATACAGCATAGATATGGTAATGGCATTGATGTTAACACCAACAGAAACAACACTAAGAGCAACATTATAATAGCAATACTAATAA
>SEMN01001157.1:0-93859 GCA_005408345.1 Macquaria australasica | reverse complement strand
GTTGGTGTTAACATCAATGCCATTACCATATCTATGCTGTATTGTGCTGCTGTATGTTCTCTTTCCTCCTGCTCTCTCTCTCCCGCTCCCCCCTTCCCCCTTCAACCCAACCAGTCGAGGCAGATGACCGCCCACCTTGAGCCTGGTTCTGCTCGAGGTTTCTACCTGTTAAAAGGGAGTTTTTCCTTGCCACTGTCGCCTAGTGTTGCTCATGGTGGGAACTGTTGGGTCTCTGTAAATATAAAGAGTCGGTCTAGACCTGCTCTACTCAAAAAAGTGCCCTGAGATAACTTTGTTATGATATGGCGCTTAATAAATAAAACTAAATTGAATTGATATGTGTCATGACATTCTGTTCTACAGGTTAACCACAGCTTATGTGTGGAACAATTGACTCTCTGTCTCTTCCATCGAGGTTTCTTCTTCTGATATGTAAAACAAGTTGCTCATCTGTCTTTCACACATCTGCTTGTCTCTGTGTCTAGTTTTATATTTGCACTGGTTGTAAGATCAGACCAGCTGCTGCACTGTCTGGAGGGCAACACAGTCTGAGACAACTTCTGGCTGGTAGGTGTAGATACATGTTGGATAACAGAAACGATCCATCATGCATTGCTTCACGCGCTGACAGGTGGATGTTTGAGTTTGGAGACTCCTCAGACGGAGTGAGAATGCTGTCTAATAACTGGGTGGTGTTGGAGCTTGATGACAGGTTCAGTTGGCAACAGCTTCATCTGAGCGTTACATATTTACATAGACAGGATTCATGTTGAACACAACTATGCAGGGACTAACATGTCCCCCCCCCCCCCCACCCCCTTCAACCCAACCGGTCGAGGCAGATGACCGCCCACCTTGAGCCCGGTTCTGCTCGAGGTTTCTACCTGTTAAAAGGGAGTTTTCCTTGCCACTGTCGCATAGTGCTTGCTCATGGTGGGAACTGTTGGGTCTCTGTAAATATAAAGAGTCGGTCTAGACTTGCTCTATTCGAAAAAGTGCCCTGAGATAACTTTGTTATGATATGGCGCTATATAAATAAAACTGAATTGAATTGAATATATATGTTATAGTTCTTTCAAGGACATTTACAGATTACAGACCTGTAATATAGAGTGTTACTAAATTCACTGAGCCTGAGTGATGAGAGGAAGGATGAGGGGTTGTAAAAAGGAGAAAAGAAGGTGGAGGAGGTGGAAAAGGAAGAGATGGGGAGGAGGAGCAGGATGGGTAGTTGGGCAGATGTTGCTTTGTTTAAGAACAAAGTCCGGATCGGCGTCAGCTTATTATTCTCGAGTCAAACAAAGGTCGCTTGCTTCTTAAAGTCGGAAATCGCGTCGATCGAAGATCGTCTTTATCGTAAATGTCGAGTCGAGATCGGCATCCATTCCGGCGTCTGGGGAAGGATGAAGCAATGAGTGACACGGAAGGGAGAGTGGAGGGGGAAGGTTCAGGACTCGGGGGGTGAGGGGTGACTGTAAAGGAGCAGCTGCAGGGGGAGGAGGGAGAGGAAGGAGAGGCTGAGGAGGAAGTGATTGGAATCAATATGGCAGTGTAAACAAAACGCTGACATCACTTCCAGGCCGTGACTAAAGCTCCGCCCCCTCACAGAAGGTTTATTTCATAATTTCAAAAAGCTGAAACATGTTCCTGAGTTTTTATAAACAAGTGTCTGTAATACAAGCATTTCAACATGTCGCCATTTTAACAAGGATAAAACCAAGGACGTTTTTATTAGCATCCAACAACTACTGCTCCCATGAGACTTGGCTACAAGCTCGCTATCAAGGCCTCAAAGTTTCCCAACATTTTTCCCCATGAAGTGACTGTAACACTGCATTCATGTGATGTCAGGAAAAAAGACTGGGAAAATTCACACAAACGCCCCCTCAAGTCGGAACAGCAACTTGGAAAGACGATGAAAATTTAAGTACACGATTTGCCCGACTTGCCGAAAGTTGACATGGCGGACAAAAGTAAATGTATGGTTGATGGTATGAAACTTTTTATTAAAAACAACTTCCCAACTCGGGAAATGGGACCATCCGAGGAGCACGTGAATGCAGCACTTGTGCCCTCAGTGTTATATCAGGTCTACTGTCCAACGGCTGCAAATACTGAGAGGCTGAAAGACATGGCTGACAGGGTGTAAACAAATCAATACACACACACACACACACACACACACACACACACACAGAGGGAGAGAGACAGGAATTGCTAGTGGAAATATGAATCATTACTTGATATCTACAATCTTAATTTATTTGTAAAAACAAAATGAACGGTTAAATATTCATGCTTTGAAATAGTATGTAAGTAGGTTTATTTAAAGGGATTATTATTATTGTCAACAAATCCCATGAAAAGCTTTCAGCCCCAAGCCCACTGGTTCTTAGTGAAGACATAAGTCTTTGAAAACGTCTCACTAATGTATGGTTTCAGGCTCAGTACTTTACTCACTGTAGTTTTTAGCAAACATTTCTCAAACAGGAGGAAATAGTGCATTTGTTGGGGACTATTTTCAGCTGCGGATAAATCCACATCCACACTTTAGTGAGCATTTGGGGCAGCAGGACGGTGTATGTGGGAGTCAAAATAAACCAATATAAAAAAAGATATATCCGGCTTTGATACACTTACGATAGTTAGCAGGCTGCATTCATTGTTGGCTTGGGTCTGCACACGGGATTTGTTGACAATAAGAAAAATATAGAATATCACCTTTAATGTGGATAATCACAAGTGTCTCAATGCACTATAAAAAATGTAAAATAAAATAGCAAATGTTAAATACAAGTTAAATATATAATGTGTAACATTGTGCAATTTGAGCATAATGTGATCAGTATGCATTCATGTTTCAAAGGCTCAGGCTGTTGTTGACTTCTTGCATACTTGCTTGCTTGGAATTTCTTTAGCATGGCCATGCTGTGAAATACTGAGTCACTGTATTCATGTGGAGAGAGAATACTGTTTGGACCTAATAATACTTTTATTTGAACTTTTAAAGATGATATTAAACATGGAAGTCAAAGTTTGGTCACTGAGTTGTTTGCAGACCTTAGTGGCATTACACTGTCTGTCTGCTGAGATGATCATTAGCCTGTCTATCTGCTCTCTCTACAGAAACATGCTGTTGTGTCACATGGTGAGAAATCACATTTATCACTTGCATTTCTCAGGTTATATTAGCAGTGTTTCTGCTTGCTTTCTTGGCTTTTATAAAGCTGTATACTTCAGATACATTTTATACAGGAGTACTGTATATTTGTTAGATGGTTTAAATACATTTGCTTTAAGCTGCATTATTTTTATATTCATTTTTATTTTGTGTTGTTGTCAGTTTCCTTTTAGTTATTATGTTATAACAAGTTAAAAAGGCTTAACCATAAATAATGAGGCATGTTAAAATTTGAGTTTAAAAGTATTTTTAAATGTATATAAGTATTTAAAAAGTAAGAAAAAAACAAACACAATTGTTACGTTTATAAGCATCATTGTTAAAACTGTACTGCATCATTTGTAAATAGATTTTAAAGTTGTCAAAATGTGTCAGTGTTTTCAAGCAAGTTTGTAGCAGCTAGTCAAAAATGTGATATTTGTTAAAATACACATTAAAATTTAATGTTATTGCAAGGGCTTCATTTATTTTCATTTTCACTGATTCAATTTGACCACCTGAGAGACACACTGAGAAACAAGAGCTGCCTTCATCAGGTCGACTCAGTTTGTAATTAAGAAAGAAATTAAAGACACGCAAACACTACAAACAAGATCACTGACTACATCGCATGCATCAAAACATAAATGAATAATTGTTAGACACGAGAATCCAGGTTGCAACTTGTTAAACAGCTTTAAAAAGAAAAGAAAAGAAAGAGGAGCAGAAGTTGGTGACAGACAGCCGGTTCCTCTGCTGTGCTTCCTGGTGAGTCAGATTCGCTGTGGTTGAAAGCGATCGGTAGGTTGTAAAATGTGAATAAAGCTGCAGAGCTGCAGGTTGATCAGGACGTTTCCTCCTCCTGCTTCCTCCTCTCCGCTCTCTCTCTCTCTCCCTCTCTCTGTCCCGGGCCATCTGCTGTGTGCAGAGCAGCAGTATTGATCTGCAGCTTTGTGCTGGAGACCACATGCTAATCTATAGCGTTAGTGACAAACACTGCTCCGCTTTGCCTCGCATCTGTCCCACTGACTCTCTCTCTCTCTCTCTCTCTCTCTCTCTTTTCTCTCGATATAACCAGTGTCATCCTCCCTCCCTCTCTCCCTCTAAATGACCCAGCAGTTTTTTGGACGGGGGTCCATCTGTCCTGCTGTAAACTCTTCCTCCTCCTCCTCCTCCTCCTCCTCCTCCTGCAGTGGTTGGTTGCTGGTGAGTCCTGTTCAGTGTGTTTTGGTGTTTCATGGCAGCCATGTTTGGTGTTAAATATAAATGACATGTCGAAGAGAGATGCAGGAAGAATACAGACTTTGATTGCGTTTTGACTTTTAAAACTATCCAGAATTATAGAGTTATATAACAAAGTAGAGAAATATATAGAGATATTGTTGTTTGCTGGAGATACATAAAGATAATATTCCAAGCATTGTACAGATACTGTGATAATTTTGAGTAATAGCAATTCCTATTGACATACAGAGATCATATACAGATTTATGGAAGTTATATGCAGTATGTAAAGATAAAAGAGGGATATTTGTAGGATAAATTATTAAAATGCATTTAAATATATGATAGACAGACAGAGCTTTAAAGATGTACACAGAGATACAGTATTATAAAATGTATAGAACCACATACGCAGCTATATATCTGGATATGTAAACATAAAAGAGCAAACCATGTGTATATATTATGGAGATTTAAAAATATTTAAAATAATGTTTAATTGAGATAAAAACAGATTTATAGAGGTGACTGTTGGAGAAAATGTTGACATTTGTTTTAATGTGGTAATAAACTGGGGATTTATAAACACATAAAGCGATAACATGTTCAAGATTCATTCAAGATTTACAGAGATACACATTTTGAGATTTTAAAAAATCAACATTTTATAGAGATATGTGTAAAATAAAAGATGAACGAGTTATTAGTAGAAATAATTTAGACACTGAAATTAATACAGTATATAGAGATGATACAGAGATATGTATCAACATCTAGAGATGACTTAGACATTTATAAATGCATATTTTGAAATAAAACAGATACTTACAGACTTAAAAAATATATACAGAGAAAAAGATATTCTGGATTAGTAGACATGATTTAGACACTGAAATAAATACAGTATATAGAGATGATACAAAGATTTGTATAAACATATAAAGATGGGGTAGTAATTTATAGATACATATTTTGAAATAATACAGAGATGTGCAGAGATTCATAAAGATTCAGATAAATATAAATATAAATACTTATATAGACATTTTGGAGTTTGTTGGAGATACAGTGCGTAAAGATAATACACCATTTAAGATGATTTATATGGAGATATACTGAGATAATATGCAGAGTTGTAGAGACATTTTTAGGGGATGTTTGTAGGAGAAAATAGGTATACTGCATTTTAAATATATCAAAATTAAAAAGAGCTTTATAAATGCACATGTATACAGATGATACACAGTAGACATGTATAGAGATACATACACAGAGATAAAAAGATATGTTGAGATTTTAGAGATGTAGAGACAAATAGGAATTTAAATTTAATATAAAGAGATGACACAGATATTTATATTTAGATAACCATTCATAAACAGATGTGTAGCTATAGTGATACATACGCATAGATATAAACAATATGGAGGTGATAAAAAAATGTATAAACATGTAGAGTAAGTCTAGAGATGGGATGCATATATTTATATAGTTACTATATAGAAATAGAGATAATATAGAAACTTATATACATTTATAAAGATTAAATATGTGGAGACACTACATACAGTATATAAGGATAATATAGCTGTAAAAAAAAAGGTGTTTCTGTCTGTCACACACGCGGACACACACACACACACTATATATATATATATATAAAAATGTAATATTATAATAATAATAATAGCCTATTCTTAGCCATTTGGGGAAAAACTGAGAAAATGAAGGCACACTTCCATCATCTTCCTTCTTTCTTGTATTCTTCTTCCATCGCCTCCCCCTTTTCTTCTCATTCTTTCCTCCTCCTCTTTCTCTTCCTCCTTTATTCTCTTCAAGTCTTTTCAAACTTTTCGGACCTGCTGCCTCCTTTGTTGCAGTTCTGTTGGCCGTGAAATCAGCTTTTAATGGGAACACAATGGCCGCGTGCAGGGCCGACCCGCTGTATTCAAATGTGACCGCATGCCATTATTACTGCATTTCCAACTCTAAATAAACACTCGTTTCAGAGCCCTTCATCTCACACCTTTATGAATTTATATATTAGTCATGTACATTCTTGAACTGCTGCTAAATTCCAGCCAACTGCAATGAAATAGCCATTTAAAAATCTGACTTTTATGGTTTTGTACATGAGATTCAATGTCACTTATTATACAACCAAAATACCTCACAATTTAACAGGTAAAATTACATCTACGGTTGTATTACTTTATAAGGGATTCATTTTCACCCTCATCTATTACAAAAAAAGAGACATGGCAGCATCTGTTTAACTGATGCTGCCATGTCTCTTTTAAGAATAAAGGATGTTGAATTCATGAACATGCAACATTTATTTCCTTTCATGAATTAGTTTATTTATAAGGACAACGCACATTAATCAACATTTATGTAAATGTGCCATTGTTATAGCCAGCTGGCTAATTTTCAGCTGCAGTTCCTTTGGCAAGGTGTTTTGAAAGTGACAAGTTAAGAAATACAAACATAAGACGCTGAAGACACAAGCAACAAAATCAGCGACAGGAAGAAGCAAAACATTGATGCAACAATACGATGACCACATCCACTATTCAATACATGCAGCCATGCAAAGCAGTGTAAAGCAACTGAGCACAAATGAGCAATACTGTTAATAACCACATTTTGTGCACATTAGCCATGCAGAAGAGTAAGACAGAAATAATATGTATATAAAATATAAAGATTTGAGAGAGGTTTTCTTTGAGAAAATAAGTATTATGTATCCTGAATGTATCCATCTCCCCGATCTTCAAAAACCTATGCAGGGAGAAAAGTCAGTGTGCAGTACTTGCTCAAATATGTCGACTATTGCCATAGGTTGAGGGAACCAAGCTCTGTAGTGAATGTTTGAGAAATTACAACTGTATAGGATTACATCTACCCATGTTTTTATTTTATTTTATTATTTATGTATTATATTGTATTTCTGTACTGTTTTGGCAATATAGATTCCTGATCTGTCGTGCCAATAAAGCTTATTTGAATTTGAATTTGACAGAAATAGTAAATGATACTAAAATGTTACAAATCGTAATCTTAATAACATGTTCATAGAAATAGTTTAAAAGTTTGTAAAATGATAATATCACACACTACAACATGTAAGCCGTGCAGCACAAAGTCATACATCACTGTAAAAATATTAATACCAAACACTTTTTCAGTAAATAAGCTCAGTTCAGACTGTACTGTTGCATACTTTGGGACACCAACACTAATCTCAAATTATAAAATGTGTAAATGTAAATAATTACTTTTCTAAATGTTTCAGGCCCAGGGCCATATAACCAGGATTTTAGAAAATACTGAGCATTTTCATTTATCAAGTCAGCTGTTCTATTGTATTTTCTGTAAATTCTATAACCAATAATTCATTCCTGTAAAATCATTTCTTGGCATTACAGGAGTCAAAATGAAATGCATTGAGTATGGGCCATTCAGAATAATTAATTTGCAGCTGCAGATATTTTACTAGGTCCTGTGTCTAAATGTTTATAATGCCATTACTCTATTTCTACCTAAAATAAACAGTAAACCTTTACTTTAAGGACACATTTTAAAATCTTAGTCACTGAGAGTTCACAGTAATATACAGCAAGAAAGATACAAAAGAAAACTAAAGAGAGTACAGAATAACCGAAAAGATTATGAATCATTTTCCCCTGAACATCCAAGATGAACAGCTTTTATGTTCTGTTATGTCCAATAGAACTGGACAAGATGGAGGTAAGAAGGCAAGAAAAATATATTCTGAAATAGTATTTTCAATCAGGATATTTTTCATATTTCACATTATTAAAGGGCTCGTCGTCTTCCCTCATTAAACTCACTTCAGTCACACAGCAGCTGACAGTTTGAGTGCACCCACACACACACACACACACACACACACACACACACACACACGTATATGTTTTAGCAAACATCAGAGAGAACATGGCCACGGGCAGAGAAAGCTCATGCTAATTCAGATCAATATTAGTGATGAATTTCCATGTGAGCTCAGTTTCCTCTCAGAGAAGCAGCTCAGTGATCTGAGGGCATCTTTACTTCTCTACTGTGTACATTAGTTAACAACAATGTGTGTGTATGTTCAGTACAATACAGCATATCGTGTATAAATGCACATGGACAGACCAAAGCAGCTGAAAATGTTAAATGATTGTCTCTTGACCGTGGCTGTAGCTGACGACACAGTCCTCTGTATTTCTCTGTACATTTGGGGAGCTGAAAAAAGCTTACATTGTATCATTTAAATGGGTGGCTTTTTAAAAGGCAGATACCAATATATCTTTTTTACACAAAATTAAACAAACACATAAATGAGAAAATACAATACTTTTTCCACCATCTAGTATGTGTTTATATGACTCTTCACCTGGTTTGTTCCTGTTTCTCAGTATATACAGTACTATGTTCTAATGCTGACCGTGCACTGTCCGGGCAGCTAGAATACAAGCCATGAATGTACTTCAGTGCTTTGTACAGAAAATTACACAATACAGCAATAAAACGGCAGCTCTGAACACTGCTGCCACTTACACATTATGAAAATGGCACAAATTTTATGATACATTTGGGAAGATAAATAACATTTTCTGAAATTACAGACATGAGTTTTAAAGCCCCACTGCTTCATTTGTTTCTGACATTTGACAAGAGTTTGCAGAGTTGAAGAGTTTGCCAGATTCGTCGGGTAAAATATCATCATGTGCTTATGAAACATTTGAAGTATTAAAAGACCTGTCAATTATTTTGAGTCTGATAGCAGCTTTGATTTTGGATTGTGGGTGTAGATGCAGTTTGACTTGTTTTTAGCTCACAGGCAATGACTTTAAGTGCTTTTAAATGTAAAGTTTTGGATGTTTTTAAGACTGAAAAAGTCAGCTGTCACTTATGTGGAATTTTAGGAAATTGCGTGTTTTTATGCCTTTTCCTCTTTTCTTTATTCCTCTCTCTTTATTCCTGTTTTGATCAGGACACACATTTTGATTTCTAAAAAAACAGTCATAGTTAACTTTAAACTGAGAGCTGTATACTCTGCTGTGATAACTCAATATAAATATAACTCAATATAAACCTCTTGTTAATTAATAATAATAATTTCATTTATTATATGTGTCTTTTCAACAACATCACCACGACAAATAGCACCAGAACACCAGATCTGCTCCTGGAAATAAACTTTTAATTGTTGAATGTGTACAGCAAATGTCACTGTGAGGGGCAGAGGAGGTTGACATGTGGACAAGTTTAGGATTTTAAAAAATTGGGGGTTTTATTTACCCAAAAAATGACGAAAAAGACAAAGAAAAAGTGAATATCAATAAAATTAGACCCTACCTCCATTTACCTCCTTGTTGACAAAGTAATTCCCAAAATCACAGCACAGAGTCATCATTCATTAACTACAGGACTAAAGGTGGTGGTGGGGGGGTCTTCCTCCTCCTCCTCTTTCTCCTCCCTGCATGATTATTTAATGTCCTCTGGCATGTTGCTCTTTTAATCATAACATTTGATTTATTGATTTCCCTTCGGCCTGAAGACGGTGCCGACAATCAGCGTGACGGCTGCAGACTGAGGTTTTCTGAGTTTTCACACTTCTGATCAAAGAGAAGAAGAGAAGAGCCGCATTAATATTTCAGACCTCCACATGGTTGAATCGGAGACGACAGCAGATTAGTGGAGCTGTTTTATGCGCCAGAACAGATTCACAGAGCGCTCTGCAGTCAAATTTCTTCCTCAAAGCAAGAGGTGCACCATGTTGTTATCCAGTAAGTGATAAAAGTGATCATTTCTCATTTCAACCAATTACATTTTTTATGTTTTTGCTTTTTTGTAGGTCTAGACCCAGCTGATGGCTTGTCCTCTATGATTTTGTGTGACCTCCTTCTATATATTTAAGAGGACGATCATAACTAGTGTTTTTTTGACTTTTTATCTAGTTGGCTTTTAATCCTGTTTTTGCACATGAGATGCCTGTATGTACTGTATGTGATACTGGCCGGAATGTATTATTCTATTTCTTTTGTAGATGTTTTTTTCTACTTATATGTATATAAACCAAATGTTTCTCTATTTTGTAAATTTTTCCTTGTCATTTTTCACATTGACTTAAAGGAGTCAATTTTAAGAATCAATTTGCTCTTTCTTTACTCTACCTTAAATATTGAATTAACATATCTCACGTCATCTCCACACACACACACACATATATACATATACACACACACATACATACACACGTAGATAATTTAAAACTGAATACAGTAATGCACCAAAGTGCTTAAATTTCCCCCAAATAATGGGTAAATATCAAAAACAGATTTTAGAAATGCAAAGCTCATTGAACTTAAACATTGTATGTGTAGCTCAAATGTAGATTAGTATTTTGTGGACTTATTGTATAAAACTTGAATGTAAACATTTGGATGGTTTTCCATCTTTTTTTTTTAATCTTTTTTTTATACTTCTTTTTACTTTTTACTTCTCTCTATTCTCTGTGGACATGTCTTTGTTGCAGGCCTTCTTGGTCATGAAGGTCCTATATATATATATATATATATATATATATATATATATATAAATGTCAATGTGACTGAATTCATACACTTGTTTCCTCTGTTTTCACAGTCAGTGTGCTTTTATTCTACAGACACTGATATTATGATATCAGTTTTCATAATGTATGTATTGTATAATTAACATGTATTTCATTACAAAACTAAAAAAGAAACCAGTTGTTTATTTATCTATTTCCTTACAGATCTACTACCTATTTGCATATTTATTCACTTATATATAAATATGCAATTAGGTAGTAGGTTAATCCTATATATATCTATATATATATATATAGATATATATATATATCTATATATATATATATATATGAGACCACTGTTCATGTCCCGTGTGAACCAAAAGTCAATGTTGACTTTTTAAAGTTACATACATAACCACGTGTTTATTATTGTTACCATGACGACTAAGTTCTGGTACACCTATATATGTCGTTTTGGGAGTCATTGGCAAACGAGCTATTCTGTGGTTTAGATTGGAGGACTTGTTGATATATATTTATACCTTGCCGGCTCGTTTCACTCTTTGCTGCTGCAGTGACCTCATTTCCTCCTGCAGGAATCAATGAAGTTTGTCTCTTTATCTTTTAACTCCGACAATCACAACAATGTGACGTTGTCCCCCACAGAAAGTTTCATCATTCCAAACATTATTTTTGCTGCTGGATCATAAAAAACTGTATTTTACATTGAAAAATAGAGGTTAGCAACACTATAATGTAAATGGATTACACATTACTGTATTTACAGGAACTCAATCAAACACAAATACAGAAAGTTACAGTATGTTACATTTTTTTAAATCTCACATTTCCTTTACAGCATCATCTAATTATTTTATCTGGTAACAACATTTTTATTTTACTTCTTCAAATACCAAACTGTAAAATCTCAAATGTATGACAGTTTACAAATTGCTTTACTCAAATTAAAAGTAATTCCAATCTGTGAAATTACCAAAGGCCTGTTTTAAATCCAGCTGTTGACTCCTGCAGGTTTTTCTTTTGTTATCAGCTGCTGACATGTAGCAGCAGGGCTAAAAGGGTCAGAGGTCAGAGGTCAGCCACCCCCGGCGCACGCCATCTGACTTCTCTCATTTACATACACGCTGACCTACATTCTTGTGATGTTTCTTTCTATTTTAAGATCGTACATTTTTTTGTAATTTAATGTAAAAAACAAAACATGAATAAAGTTATTTCTGTACAAATGTTTTTGTTTTTTATGTATTCAACTGTTGTTTATCTTTTATATTGCCACACTTATTTTGGTTTATGTTATAAATATCATTCTGATCATTATTGATTGAATGCTTTGAAAAAAAAAGACTCCTTCACTGCAGAGGATTTTCTTGTTGACTCCACGTTTTTAGATGCTGATGTGCTGACAGCTTTAGAAGACAACAGTCAAATTATCATTTTTTTGATAATTTCTGACAAAATCCCCTTTGTCTCATCCTCTTCTCAGTGTCCTTGCAGTGGTTTAGAAGACGCTCCCTGACCTCTGACCTCTGAGGTTGGGCAATTCACCACACTCCCTAAAAACCAGCAGCACAGTATTGATCTACAGGCTGCTGCTGCCTGACATCATCTCTGTTTGCATTTCAGAAAATGTGTGTGTGTGTGATGCACTCTTCTTATCTTTGTGGGGAGTTTAAGTTTTAGACCTTGAGAGGAAGTTTTTTGCAAAGTGAGGATGTTTTAGGGAAGTGAGAACATTTGTAAAACTATTCTCAGAAATTAGGACTTTTTAGTGAAGTGCGGCCATTTTAAAAAGTTAAGACATTTTAGTGAAAAGAGGACATTTTATTAAAGTGAGGACTTTACTTTGGGAAAGTAAGGACATTTTGTGAGTGAAGACATTTTGACTTGACTTGTTTTAAGGGTTAAGGTTAGAATTACATTTGGAGCTATGGAACAGATTATGTCAATGAGGATCCTCACAAATGTTGAGTGTGTGTGTGTGTGTGTGTGTGTGTGTGTGTGTGAGAGAGAGAGAGGGAGAGAGATGGAGGGTTTTTTCTCAAATGAACATGTTGTCAGATCAGTCATCCACCGACTATCTTATATTTAAAGTTGCTGAAAGAAAGAAAAAGACAGAGCTCTCTCTGTCTCTTTACACGTAATAGATATGAACACACACACACACTGATTCCTCCATCTGAGGCTTGTCAGTTGGCTTCTTTACAGACAAACAGAAGACGATATGGTTTGCATGTTTGGTTTTGTTACATTTCCATAAACAATCAAATCTTAATAATACGTGAGGGATAAATACAGAACAGGGTTATTTACACCAATGATCAAATCAACTATAAATGAAGAAGTTTTTTTGAAGAAGATTATTATAGAACAGATTAGACGTAGAGACGTGATGTGGATTAAACTGAGATCAGGTAAGATAAAGTGAGGTGAAGTTATGAGTAATAACAAGAAGAACTCTAAAAAGACACGACTGAAATGACTTTAACACTAACAGATGAGGTGGGACAGTGCAGACTGAAATAAAGATACAATTAAATCCTTGCGCTTGAATTGCTGTTTAACTGACAGAACCTCACATCGTATTCTGTTCTATTCTATTTCAACATGTTATGCCACATGGACCTCTGCCTCCTCCCCCCACAAAGGTTAAAGGTCACAGACTGGGGTCCGACCATTGTGCAACGTGGACAAATGATTGTTTACTGTTGATAATGTGACACAGACACACACACACACACACACACACACACAAATACACACATACACACACCCTGATACACATTATCATTACCACCCCAGTCATTAGCTTTAGGGAAACAATATTTCAATAAATTATACATTATGGCCTTTTAGTTCTGGTCCAGCTCCTGTTCAAACTGACTTCAAACAGACCAAGAGGAGTAAACAGGACGTCATATGGATTGACAGGTAGCTTATTAATTGGACAGTTTTGGTGATGTCGTCCTACATTATTAGCAGCGTTGGGCAGTAACGCATAATATTACATATTACTTTCACCAGTAATGAGTAATATAACAAATTATTAATCAAATTTCAGTAATAATATTACACTTACCCCCCACAAAACATTTCGTAATCGTCACGTGTGCAAGTCACCAAACATCAAGCTAGCTTGGAGGAGCAGCTGGAAATATTCCCATTGCTTTGATTTGGTCGGGAGGAAAGATGACAAGAACAATTCAATTCAGTTTTATTTATATAGCGCCATATCATAACAAAGTTATCTCAGGGCACTTTTTCGAATAGAGCAAGTCTAGACCGACTCTTTATATTTACAGAGACCCAACAGTTCCCACCATGAGCAAGTACTATGCGACAGTGGCAAGGAAAAACTCCCTTTTAACAGGTAGAAACCTCGAGCAGAACCAGGCTCAAGGTGGGCGGTCATCTGCCTCGACCGGTTGGGTTGAAGGGGGAAGGGGGGAGCGGGAGAGAGAGAGCAGGAGGAAAGAGAACACACAGCAGCTCAATACAGCATAGATATGTTAATGGCATTGATGTTAACACCAACAGAAACAACACTAAGAGCAACATTATAATAGCAATACTAATAACAGCAACAACAGCAATAGCATCAGCGGGTGCAGAGCAGGAGCACGGGGGCAGCAGGTGGCAGCAACCACAGACCCAGACTCCACAGCTCCAGCGGCAGAAACACCTGCAGAAAGCAACAGAAGGGGAGAGAGAGAGAGAGAGGGAGAGGAGAGAAAGCACACAACTACGGGAAGAAGTTGAATTAATAACAAGCATTGATGGGATATGAGGGCGTACAGATGAAGAGGAAGAGAAAGGAGCTCAGTGCATCATAGGAAGTCCCCCGGCAGTCTAGGCCTATAGCAGCATAACTAAGGGGTGGCTCAGGGGTCACCTGAGTCAGCCCTACTATAATCAAAGAGGAAAGTCTTAAGCCTACTCTTAAATGTGAGGAGGTTGTCCGCCTCCCGTACACAAACTGGGATCTGGTTCCACAGGAGAGGAGCTTGATAGCTGAAGGCTCTGGCTCCCATTCTACTTTTAGAGACTCTAGGAACCACAAGGAACCCTGCATTCTGGGAGCGCAGTGCTCTAGTGGGATAATAGGGTACTATGAGCTCTTTAAGATATGATGGTGCCTGACCTTACGGTTTCGCTGGAGGCCAGGGCAATGCCATCTAGAGAAACTATATCTTTAGATAATGTGTTTCGAAGGTGTTCGGGGCCAATAACTTCGGTTTTGTCTGAGTTTAACATCAGAAAATTGCAGGTCATCCAGGTTTTTATGTCCTTAAGGCATGCTTGAAGTTTAGCTAATTGATTGGTTTCATCTGGCTTGATCGATAAATATAATTGGGTATCATCTGCATAACAATGAAAATTTATGGAGTGCTTCCTAATAATATTGCCTAAAGGAAGCATATACAAGGTAAATAGAATTGGTCCAAGCACAGAACCTTGTGGAACTCCGTGACTAACTTTGGCGTGCATAGAGGATTCATCATTAACGTGTACAAACTGATATCGATCTGATAAATAGGATTTAAACCAGCTTAGTGCAGTACCTTTAATGCCAATTAAATGTTCTAGTCTCTGTAAGAGAATGTGATGGTCAATGGTATCGAATGCAGCACTAAGATCTAGTAAGACAAGTACAGAGACAAGTCCTTTGTCTGATGCAATTAGAAGGTAATTTGTAACTTTCACCAGTGCTGTCTCTGTGCTATGATGTACTCTAAATCCTGACTGAAAATCCTCAAACAGCTTGTTGTTGTGTAGAAAGTCACACAACTGATTGGCGACTGCTTTCTCAAGGACCTTAGAGAGAAAAGGAGGGTTAGATATAGGTCTATAATAACAAAATCCCTGGATCAAGAGTGGGCTTTTTAAGAAGAGGCTTAATTACAGCTACTTTAAAGGACTGTGGCACATAGCCTTTAAATAAGGACAGATTGATCATATCTAGTACACAAGTGCTAACTAAGGGTAAAATTTCTTTAAGCAGCCTAGTTGGGACGGGGTCTAAGAGACACGTTGATGGCTTAGATGAGGAAATCATGGAAGTTAGTTGATTACGGTTGATGGGAGAAAAGCAGTCTAAATGTACAGGTTTTACAGTTGTTTCTAAGGTTCCTGTGTTTGAAGATAAGTCAGTACCAACTGAGGGCAGGAGGTGCTGAATTTTTTCTCTAATAGTTAGAATTTTATCTTTAAAGAAGCTCATGAAGTCATTACTACTGAGGTCTATAGGAATACATGGCTCAACAGAGCTGTGACTCTCTGTCAGCCTGGCTACAGTGCTGAACAGAAACCTGGGGTTGTTCTTATTTTCCTCTATTAATGATGAGTAGTAAGCTGCTCTGGCATTACGGAGGGCCTTCCTATAAATTTTAAGACTATCTGCCAGGCTAAACGTGATTCTTCCAGATTGGTGGAACGCCAATTCCTTTCAAGTTTTCGCGATGTTTGTTTTAATTTGTGGGTTTGCGGGTTATACCATGGAGCCAACCTCCTCTGTTTTATTATCTTCTTTTTTAGAGGGGCGATAGAGTCGAGTGTTATTCGTAGTGAGCCTGCAGCACTATCAACAAGATGATCAATTTGGGAGGGACTAAAGTTAGCATAGGAGTCATCTGTTACATTGAGACATGGAACTGAATTCAATGCCGATGGAATCACTTCCTTAAATTTAGCTACAGCACTATCAGATAGACATCTAGTGTAGGAATGTTTGCCTAATGGCGTGTAGTCCAGTAATAGGAATTCAAAAGTTAATAGAAAATGGTCTGATAAAAAAAGAATTCTGTGGAAAGACTATTAGATGTTCAATTTCAATCCCATAAACAAGAACAAGGTCGAGGGTGTGGTTAAAACAGTGAGTGGGTTTATGTACACTCTGACAGAAGCCAATCGAATCTAGTAATGAGATAAACGCAGCACTAAGGCTATCATTTTCTACATCCACATGAATATTAAAATCACCTACCAATTATTTTATCTGTTTTAAGGACTAAACCTGATAAGAACTCTGAGAATTCAGATAAAAAAATTCAGAATACGGTCCAGGAGCTCGGTACACTGTAACAAAATAGAATTGGCTGTACTGTTTTCCAGGTTGGGTGTGAAAGGCTAAGAACAAGGCTTTCGAATCCAGTTATAATTTAGTTTCGCTTCGCTTGATTAATAGGCTTGAGTCGAAGATGGCTGCAATTTCCACCTCCTCGCCTGAGCCTCGGTGTGGAATGTGAGAGTACACGTGACTGGGGGAGAGGAATTCATTTAGGCTAACATATTCATCGTGACACAGCCAGGTTTCAGTGAGACAAAATAAATCAATATTATGATCTGATATTAGATCGTTTACTAGAACAGCTTTTAGATGAGAGAGATCTGATGTTTAAGAGTCCATTACATTTAATTCTCCTATTTTGTATTGTACTCGTTGCAGTGGTGGTTTTGTATTTCCTTTTATTAGGTTTTATGTGTAACTTTTCTTTCTGTTTAGTTTTGATTTAAATAATTTAAGGGGTGGGGGGGCAGACAACCTCTGTGGAGTTTAGGGTGGGTAACTGCTCTAATGGAAGCGCAGAGAAGCGTGTAGGACTGCAACTCTGCCTCCTGGTCTGGACCACAGACTGTATTAAGTCTATGGTCTGAACTCTGAGTTGTCATGGCTTTGGGCCACTAATAAACTCGGTCAGATTTCTAGATATGAGAGCGGCTCCATCCAAAGTGGGATGAATGCCATCTCTCCTAATCAGACCAGGCCTTCTCCAGAAAGTCCGCCAATTATCTACAAAGCCCACATCATTTCCTGGACACCACCTCGACAACCAGCGGTTGAATGATGACATGCGGCTATACATGTCATCGCTAGTAAGATTAGGCAGGGGTCCAGAGAAAACTACGGAGTCCGACATTGTCTTTGCATATGTACACACCGACTCCACATTAATTTTCGTGACCTCCGATTGGCGCAATCGACTGTCATTACCGCCGACGTGAATAACAATCTTAGCATATTTACGCTTATCCTTAGCCAGCAGTTTTAAATAGGATTGAACGTCGCCCGCTCTGGCCCCTGGGATGCATTTGACTATGGTCGCTGGTGTCGCTAATTTCACGTTTCGCAAAATGGAGCTGCCAATAATCATAGTTGGTTTCTCAGCGGGTGTGTCGCTGAGTGGAGAGAACTTGTTAGAAACGTGAACGGGTCGGTGGTGAACCGTGGGCTTTGGTTTAGGGCTATGCTTCTTTCGGAAGAACATGGTTGTCAAACATAAATTATGTGCAGGTAGTGGAACTAAGACCCTTTCTACTGCAAACAACACAACCTCACACCTCCTGAAACACCTGCTACTACAGCACAACAACATGAAGCTGGTGGAAATACACCCCACCAAAGATGAGCCCTCTGCGGCCGTGGAGGATGGCTGTAGCCCTACAATGGCTAAACAACCAAAAGTGAATTTTAATCGTGGACAGCAGGCTACAAGCAACAAAGAACCAACGAAGCTTGTGGCTGTATATGTGGTGGATGAAATGTTGCCTATCTCCACGATTGACTCTCCGTCTTTCAGACAGGCCCCCAGGTAAAAAATCATCAGTTAGAGCCAGGTGTGCTTTTCCTCCAGCCTGTAACTTTTATGGATTCATAGGCTGCAGAAAACAACTGCTAGTTTGAGGCCTTACCGACGATTACTCCAACATTCACACAGAGGCGCACATACAAAGTCTGAATTTTGAAGAGAGAGGATGCAATTACCAATTTTGTGGGGTGTAACAGAAAAGTAATATAACGAGTAGTGCAACGAATTAATTCAATTCAATTCAATTCAGTTTTATTTATATAGCGCCATATCATAACAAAGTTATCTCAGGGCACTTTTTCGAATAGAGCAGGTCTAGACCGACTCTTTATATTTACAGAGACCCAACAGTTCCCACCATGAGCAAGCACTATGCGACAGTGGCAAGGAAAAACTCCCTTTTAACAGGTAGAAACCTCGAGCAGAACCAGGCTCAAGGTGGGCGGTCATCTGCCTCGACCGGTTGGGTTGAAGGGGGAAGGGGGGAGCGGGAGAGAGAGAGCAGGAGGAAAGAGAACATACAGCAGCTCAATACAGCCAATTACCATTGGCAGGGAGTAATAAGAAAAGTAATGATATCACTTTTGAAAAGAGTAACGAGTAATGAGTATAAATTTAATTTTTTGAGCCCAACACTGGTTATTAGTGCTACATGGACATATGGGAAAAACAAACTCCGAAGACTGACAGCAGGTCCGTATTATGTGTTAATGTATCTTCTCTTGTGGTCACAATAAACTCATGGAGAAATACCTGATTGTGAATATTAATAGTCAAGACTGCAACTGGGCCTCATATGTCATATATAGTAACAAACAGGTAGAAATGGGACAAAAAAGAGGTGGTTGCTATGTTTCATTCACTTTTTATTGAGGAACTGCTCAAATAAGTGGAGTAGGACAACAAACACAACACACATCTGTTTTAACTCATTTTCACTTTCTGATTGATCAGGGAAAATACTCATATGCATGTTACCATGGTTACCACATGATTTGCATAAATATATACCCTGCATATAAGAACACTTCCTTGACAGTTCACAATCAGCAGATGGATTTAATGGTCTATTAATTAATCTATCAAATGTATGCTAAAATCACAATCACATCAATCTACTACCACAAAGTCCTGTCACCAGCCCAAACAAAAAAAAATCAGACAGGCATACGCACCACAGTTCGTCCTAACCGAACCAAACAGGTCAGGGTGAAAGCACCCTCCTTATCCAGTCATGAACTGAACTTTGCACAAAAATTCTGTCCTGGTGGCTGGTGGCACTAGAAGAAAAGTCAGAAGATCAATGAAGCTTACAAGAGATACATTTCAAGACTTTGGTCAAAAGAGATATCATGTTGGAAGGACAGTGGTTCTCAAGCTTTTTCTGTCACCCTCACGTGCCCTGCATAAGCCGAGGCAGATAACTCCTCCCCAATCACCACGTTGAAGACAACATTCAGTTCAACTTTGTTTAATGTTGAACTAGAGGTAGGCTAAAACTGAGAAAACACAATACAATGAATAGTGAGCTGCACATAAATAAAATATGCATCAAACATGGTGGAGTCTAGTGTAATATTTCACACATAAAACACAAACATGATAATATGTAAACATAGACATATACTGTATGTGTACATAAAGAATAAAATCCAATATTAGCTTGTATCCACATGAGGGAAACAGCAAACAAGATAAAGGCAACTGAGGACAGTATTGTAAGCATATGGATAAACATGTGGCTAAACAAGGTAAGCATTATATACGTAATAAATCACAGGCTGCTTTAAGGCCAACAATTCAAGTTTTAGCCGACTCACATGTCTGCTTAATATCAGCAAATACAAGAATTTACCTCCATGCAATCAGATATAAAAAATGTTGTTTAAACTCAAAATGCCAAAGGACAAGATTAGATATGAATCTGAACTCCAGTGGACCTACCCACAATGCTCTGGAAGGGCTGAGAATGTAGCAGATGTTGGTGAATACCAAAGGCATGTACAGATTATGATCCACCATGGTCACTCTTCTTCTTTCTGCCTAAATTGAGCAGCACTGAAACTACCTGTTAGGATGACATCATCAGCGAACCTAAGGTCTCTTAAAGAGACAGTGCATATTAAACCCAACTATACAAATGTCTTGTTCTCAACTACTGACAGTACACCCTTCAGAAGCAAAAAAAGTCCCCCCCCCCAACAAAAGTGAATTGCATTTTTATCAATCAATAACAGTACGGGCGATTGAAATAAACAAAATATTCAGGTTAGCAAAATAGCCTTGCTAGCATCACAGCACTTGACACACGAATCATATGAATGCAACTTTAGGTCTGCTCACCATCCACTCCCCCACTGCAGTGGCTCAACGTCCCCCCAGGGGGGCCCACCCCCCCAGTTTGAGAACCTCTGCGTTAGGCCAACACACTCCAGCGGCATATGAGACACATCAAAACACCTGCACCCATTGATTTCTATGTAAACCCACACATTGGCACCACCACTGTCAATGTGTGGGTTGACAGTGGTATTTCCCAACGTCGATACATATCAGCTCTCAAAAAAAGTAGCAATTTGATCATGTGTGCTCTCAGAATGGACACATCTCAGCAACTGTACCTTGGTTACTTCTTCTGTCTGAATGACACGTCCAGTAAGTGCTACAGGCGTCAAATGATGTGATGCAGCCAATGTGTATGACACTTAAGTCCAATCACCAATGGGTCAAGCTATGATAAATTATGAGTCTTCGCAAGAATGTAGATACAAAAATAAAATAAAAATGTTTAAAAAACAGAACAAACCTCAAACTTCAAAGTACATGAAATATGGTTAGAAACAACAGACAGCAGAAACAATCAGTTAACATCCACTCAAAACAAGACAGGATTCACTTTGTCAAATTGATCATTTCATTCATTTTAATGACTAAATAATTAAATAAATACAGAGTAGATATATTTTCTTTCAAGTATTATGAATAAAACATATTTGTTAATCTACAGAATATTGTGTATGATATCTAAATGTGGTTTTAGTACATATTTCTCTTCATAGAGTGACCTCTTAAGACATATTGATATGGATGGAGCCAGCCTCATTAATATCTGAGTTTCATTCAAAATGCAAAAAATACATTCAGGAAAAATGTTACCTGACACTTATATTTTGATATTTTATATAACAAAAGTAAAACATGACAAAAATAAAATACAATTACATCCTATTGACTTTAACGAATTTGTAATGTGCTCAAGTCAAAAGGTAACATTATTACTGCTATTATTAAATAGTGAGTTTAACCTTTATGCCAACAATCTTTATGTCAAAGTCCTGAAAATGTCATGTCTCAAGTCATAGAAACTGTAACTGTAGGAGACTAAAAAACAAACAAAGGAGGTGAAGCACAGCTGAAATTCAACTGCAGGTTACAAAAATAGGTCCAGTTTTCCATGTTGTCTCATTAACACATTGCAGCAAATATGAAAATACATGAAAAAACACTGAAAAGAAGAGTCACTACCTTGAAAAAAAAAGCACATCAAATATGATCATTCACATTTGATACATAAAGATTATACTATATATGTATGCTTCTTTGAGGAGAATGTCCAGATACAATCCCAGATTTCAATTTGTGGAACAATCTGGACATTATAGGACATTATGATGGAAATTATGTAGCAACAGAAATAAAACCACAGGGGACCAAACATCACTGAGCATTTCAAATCAGTAATACTAATTAATTAACTACAAAAGAAAATGCTTCTGTAAACTCACAAACAGACTGAAACAATCATGAATGTAGTTTGTACAACTGTACCCATTCACAAAAACCTGAGTATACTAATGAACACATAGCCAAGAGGGCCGAAATCTGTGAAAATTCTGAACTCAAAAGGGGTGTATTTTGCCATTAAATTGAAAGAAAACCTGACCAAAACTATAACCTTGCTTTAGCCAAAATAATTGAATCCAATCTTAACCAAATTATATTTCGTTGCTTGATGAAAATTGCAGTAGTGGTATATGATACAAAAAAATTGTTTTGTATAATATGTAAAAACTGGATTTCATGGGAGAATATGTTGCCTTTTTGTTGTAATTATCTAAGGCTCCTTGTAGATTCATAATCCAGCAGCAACAATCTGCATTCTAAATCCTTGGCCCTTGTACTTGATTATGTAATCATATAAGAATTTACAATATATTATACTAATTAAGATTTTTCTCATTAACCCAAACTATTTTTTTTAATTAAATTTACATGCTAAAATGACATGTGAAACATGTTACTAGATTATTTCTTCCAATCACCAACCAATAATGCTGATCAAAATATCCAAAATATCAAAACAATCAGGATTGTAATTTGAGTCTCAAGGTGAGAGACAGATTTTAGGATTTGTGTCCACTAGGTATCTTCTGTCAAAGCTAACAGATCGAGAGTGTCTGCCTCCCAGCGCTTCAGGTTGAAATCCTTTCAAACTCTCTATATTCCCTCACTAACGCTCTCTAGCAGAAGCAAATGGACAACAGGATCAAATGTTATCACTCGATTGAATGGGCATTATCAATGGTTATCAGCCCCATGGATATGGGTTAGAAGGAGCTTGTTACACCTACTCACATGGCTGATCACGTCTGATGCATCGGGCTTTCAACATAAACCCATCCGCGTCAGGTGACGTAGAATAAAGAACGAAAAAGTCCACATCAGGAGGAGGCTGGGATGGATGGATGGATGGATGGGTCAAACACAGGACTTTCACCCAGGACATGACACTTACGTCATGTGACTTATTTTCTTATTTTAACCCAAATACGATCTTTTCTTACACCTAACAAAGTAGTTTTGTTGCCTAACCTAAGGTGACGTGACACGAGTGATCAACCATGTGAATGGATGACAACAGCCTTCTGAACCCATAACAGGCCCCTTCTAACCCATATCTATGATAACCAGTAATAACGCCCATTCAATCGAGTGATAACATTCGAAACAGGTGAGATGGAGCCACCTGGCTAAACTGACGATTCATGAGACTATGGGACTATAAGGCTATATTCTAACATATATCACCAATTTTCTAACTCTGATTTTTATTTTAAACACCCAAAAATGGAGGGAAAAACAAAGAAATTACCACAACACAGAAGGAAGAAATGGCAGCATATTGGCTGAAAGTGAATCTTCCTGCTAAGCTGCATAGTGCTGGCTACACAACCTGCTAGCTAACATTAATAATCTTTACAAAGTAGGGCTGTCACTTAAAAAAAAGAGACCTAGCATGTAATTTATTCAAATATATTTGAACATAACCCACATAGCCTAATCCTAAACTACACTGCAGAATTGACATTAGTCCGTAGTAATGTATTTTACAAAGTCAGCAAACAGCCCTACCTACAATTTTGACATGTATGGTGTTTCAACATCCCTCTCTGTGCTTCTCCGGCTGTTAAAGATGTCTTGTGGACACACAGCCTTACTCAGTATTATGTCCTTGCAGATTATTTTTGTGCTAGTTGCTGCTGTGGAGAGTGTAGAGTGTTAAACTGTACCGCTGTATCAACCTTGTTTCTAGCAAAAAAGCTCAAATAAACCCACGTACACTACCTACCCAGCACCAAAATGCAAACAGACAAAGTTAGCGGCTTGCCGGTGAAGAAAGTGGAAAATGTAGCTGCTAACGAGCCAGATATTTTACTCAGGAGTTGGATGAGACCAAACCAGAGCTAAAAGAGAGTAGAATATTAGAGAATATTGGGAGAGAACTTACATTCATCAGGCGGACACAAGCGCAACTCAGATGATGATGATGTTGCTCTGAGACACATGGATGTGTAAATAGGAAGCTTGTTTACACTTTAGCTGTAACATATTTTTAAGGTGATAATCTTATTGTTGCATTTCAACTTGTTCTGCTGCCCCCAAGTGGCCAAAAAGTCAGGGAATGCACCTTTAAGAATAAATGTACTGAAATCTGAATCAATTTTGTTTAACCAGTGACTAAACTACTATGCACGTGACTAATCTATGGTTAGTTTATCTTAATTTTGCACTCATTGTAAGTTATTGTATATTAAAATGAAGCGTTAAAGTGTATTGCTGACAAAAGTAACCATGGAGAAAACACAAGTACTGTTCTGTTCTCAGCTTTTCAACAATCATTTGTAAACCAAAAAGTGATACTGTTCCTGGTAGGTCCAAATGTTTTGACATCCAGCAGTGAAGATGACACACCCATGTGTTACTGTACTGAAACTAAAGTCAGTGATGATGAAGATTTAGCTTTATTTGAAAAGAGGCCAATATCACTGCTCTTCCTTTTCAGACTACAGATCAGTATGTCTAACGCTGGGATCAGACCACACAAAATCAGCCCAATAATGACCCGACCCAACAGATGAGGGTAGGGCACGACAGTTGCTAGTTTTATCCCTTGTAGTGTGGAAGACAACTGATGCAGCATCTGGGACACCTAAAAACGTCCTGACAAAAAGAACAGAACCATTTCTTTCTTTCACCTAGTGGTTAACAACACGGCGAAGAGGAAGAGGAATGATGTTGTCATGATGCTATCAGGTGGAACAGTGAAGTTGTGCTTAACCGATCACCTATGTACGTCATGCAAGTTGTGAAAGACGGCAAACTATGATTGGTCAGGATTTAATGTGTAGTCTGATCCCAGCATAAGTAACCAGGTAACTCTTCCACTGTAGTCACGCTACGAATCTTACACAGCGGTTAGACCAGAAGCAGCACTGCGTTAAAAAAAACCCGCAAGGGCCTGTGTTGGTGGTAGCGTGTTGCTTCAGATACTAAAGAAACAATGAAAAACCACCCAGAACATCCACTTTGAGTAACTGATCCATGAGTTTGAAGGCTTATCAGATGCCAAAACACTGCACATCGGTTTATAATATGAGACAGAATTTTACTCTGGAAAATTATCACGGTGACAATCATTTTCTCTAAGATTGAATCTACGAGCAATGTGTGCTTGCACATATCTGACTGGCGTACACAGTTTGTTGCCGGATGGCGTCTCATTGAATTACGGGCCAGGTTAAACTTTTTTGCCATGGCCCCGTGTTAGAACCCAAACTGCATCAATACAGTTGTCTCATAGAAATGAACAAGGCATCTGTCTTCTTTACCGCAGTGCTAATGTCGGTCTGAACACAGCCTTGGTTTTAAACAGTCGATCTGGATATTTGTAGCTGGAGTGCCAAGAGTGATGAGTGAAAACACCATGAAGTAATTCAAGGTTGTGATGCTGCTGAAGAGCAGCGCTGCCTAAAAGTCCAGCTGCAGCCACCATTTCCAAAAAACTCTTCTTCTTTAGATGCTTGAGCTGTAGAAAATTAATAGACTCCTTGTTTCTTGAGCTGTCGCGGTTTGTACAAACGGTTCGTCTTGAGCACAGGATTATGGGCTTGATAAAAACAGTTTAAGGACCCATTGCACCAACTCAGCCTTCGAGCCAAGGTTTTGCTTTTGGCAAAACCACATGAATTCTTCCCTTGTCTTCCTCGTCATTTCGACAACTCTGGCCTGTGGAAGCCTTGGAGAGGAGTTTGAAGAAGCGTTGTGCCTGCTGCAGTTTTAGGTCTAAGCACAGTGGGAGAGGGTGAGCTTTAGCAGTCCCTCTGTATGCATCTTGTAGAGGAGTTTGAACTCGGCGGGCAGCTGATGGGACTCCTGCCATTTGGTGGTGAACTTGGTGCCCTTCTTGTCGTAGTAGTGGTACGGCAGCTCCTTACCCGTATTGGGGTCCCAGCCGAAGGGCCAGAAGCCGTACAGGTGTATCTGGTCACACATGGAGGACGCCAGAGTGTACATCAGGATGCCAGTGCTCAGGCGCTTCGGCGACAGCTGTTTGGTTTTCCAGTAGCTGTTGAGTACAAGTTATACATTAACAGAACCATACGTTTTTCAAATTATGTGGAGTGTAAGTTACTTAAAAGGGTAAAACACCTGAATTCAATCCTGAATAGACCAAATGTTTTCTCTGCTGCTTAGTCAGCTCTTACATTAATGATTCAGGGTTTAAATTACTTCATTTAATGGTTTTGTTAGTGTCATGATTTTTGGATTTTGTGTTAAAAAATGCAACTGCAGAGAGAACCAGTTCCTTATTTAAAACAGGCTTATATTAGAGACAGACCTTTATTTTTTGTTTTCCCCTGTTTTACAAGTATATATTATTGTATTTTAGTAAGAAGCATTGTATTTTCTGATCTGCTCCTGTTTTCATTTGTTGTTGATGCCGTTTTCTGTTAATGCAAACTCAACATTTCCTCCATGTTTACCTGTTATCTTGATTAGTTCAGTATAATTCACATTACACAGTACCAATTTAATCAGTACAACAGTCATGCCATACTTACCACTCCGCTGCTCTAAGTTTCTCTAATCTAACAGTAATACTGTCTTCATTCACTAATTGCTTCTACTTTGCTTCAATTTTTTTTTCAACACTTCCTGTCTAGATATTTAACAATAAAAGCCTTCCTGCAGCTCAAAGAGCATAATCTCTCCATTTCCTGCTAGGCCTTCAAGTTAAATCACCTGCAGGAAGTGTTTCATTGATACCTTAACCATGACTGTCAGCAATCAGAATTAGTTAGTGAATAAAAACAGTTTGTTTGTGTGACACATGAATGTAGGCACAAACCAGAATTTCTGCTGATGCTTTCATCAGGCAGTCCTGCTCTTGAGCGTCACAGAGGGGGAACTCTCCAAACTAGCCTCAACAAAAGCATTTCCAAGAGTCCTTGAGGTGCTGAAAGCCGTCTGAGCTGCTTAAGTGTGGTAATTCTTCCAGAGCAAGTAGTTTTAATGGGATTGGTGAAGATTAGGCTACTGTACAAGCAGCCTATTCTGCTACTACAACACTAAGCACCAGACTTAAATCCCTCTCCACACACACAGTTACAGCTCTGTGCCATACTTTTCACTAAATAGCTGTTTCCTTATAATCCAGCTTTGGAGCCTAAATCTCCTTTTTGCTATATAGAGCACAATTTCCACAAACACTATTCCCTCCTGGAGCGCCTATGCACCTTACAGCGCATGCCATTTAACTATGTCACAGGTTTGACTCCAGCCGGCAACCTTTGTTGCATGTTATGCCCCTCTCTCTCCCCCCATTTCCTGTCTGCATCTTCACCTCACTCTGTCCAATAAAAGGTGAAAAAATACCCAAAATATCTTTAAAAAAAAACAAAAAACACCATTCCCTCCTGTTTGAGTAGCGTTTGCTAAAAACTACAGTGACCAGCTGTTCTAGGAAATTTTTTTAAAGTGAAACTATATATTTGTATGTCAAGGAAGCCCAGCAAAAAGCTACAGACAAGCCCTTTTTTAGCAAAGGAACAATAAGTAGAGCCCTTACAGCAGCATCGCTTCACTTGACTTGGGACGCACCATGTTAGTTGACAAGTCTAGTCTGCTGGCTCCACCTACCTACTTTGCATTTTTAGATCTGGTTACACTGCAGGCAAAAAGAAGATATCGAGAACGCTTATTAATACTAGGTGTAAAAGCCTTGAGTTAAGATGTCATTATTGAGATAATGTAGAGTATCCAGATACAGATCTCAGGTTAATACCAGGTGGAGATGGGGTCTTTGTTGTTAATGTACTGCAGTGTTACTGTGTGTCTTACTTGTTGATATACTGCATGATGTTTCCGGGCCAGGCCAGCTGGACTTTCAGCTGACCTTGATGTTCCACGAAAAAGTCAACCAGTGTCCTCGTCACTGTGGCTGACGTGTGGAAGAAAAACGCCGGGATCCACAGGATGGCGCCGTCCAGCTTCTTCAGGCTTAGGAAGAAGTTGTTCCGGTCCTGCACAGTCAGTAAATTGTTGTAATATTTCTCCAGGATACTGGGGTTAAAAGTCGTCATGTTGGTCCGCCGCCCAACGTCCTTCTTAAAGATCTCGGTTGGTGCAAAGTTGCAGCGGAAGACATAATCAAACTTCTCGATCTGGGCACCACAGCGCGAGCCGGTGAGGATGCCGCTGTTGCCGACCACGGCACAGACATTGTAGTGCTTGTTGAGGATTGGCGAAGCCTCAGGGAGGAGCGAGCGGAAGTTCTCACCAATTGAGAAGACATACTTGTGGCTGGAGTAGTCATAGTGCATCAGCTGTCCGATTCGGACTGATCCTCGTGTCAGTGTGAAGTTGTGGGGGATGTCAATGTACTGAGAGATCTCCTGTCTGCGAGACAAAAGAGACATTTTTATTCATTACTGCATTCTTACTGTAAGCATCCACAAGTCAGACTAAATCCGTTTTTCTGTTTACAGAAATTGCACTTTTTTCATTGCAACCATACATACGCAGGCCACTCTACAGGGGCTGGACATAATAATAGCAATACCTACACAGTGTAATGTTGTTGAATTGGACTGTAGGTTGTTCCAGGTGGATAAAACACTATGAACCTTCCAACATAAAGCTTTTGGTGTTGCTGTTAATATGTCTTTTTTGGGAAACCTACGTTGAAACATAGGCCTATTTAACATTTGCATACTTAACAACAGTAACTTGATTCAAGCCATTTTAAGTTAATATATTTGAAAGTTAAAGCTGGGGTAGGCAAAATCTGTGCAACCTAGACAAAACCTCTCTCTGCTGCCTCGTATCACTCTGCTAAGCCCTGATTTCTCAAAGACGCCCCTCCAGCGCTTCGCAGCCGCAGAGCACAGCGCCCCAGGCTTCAGAGGCAGCTGCAACGCCGTCCAGCAGCACGAAGAGAGGCTGGTACACCACACACACACACCACTGTCCCCCGTCAAAAGTTATTCCCCACTGTTTGTCGTCATGAAGCTCTGTGTGGTGCCGGGACATGTTGTTTTGTACTATACACCGCTGTAGGCAACTTTATCACAAGTTTCAGGATTTTCGGCAGGATTTTCCTCCACTGAATCAGATTTTCACCGTCTGAAGGGACGTGTACACACATCTGCTCTTGTAGCTTAGCCAATACGAACACACCATCTCTCTGAAATAACCTGTGATAGGCTAAAGTCTGCCGTCACAGGATAGATTTTCTGAAGCCTGAAAACAGAGGCAAGAGGGGGGGCTGAAGTAGAGTTCTGCTCTCAGACCACTTGCTGCATGGTTAATATGGCATTTTTGCCCAATGACGCCAAAAGAAAACTGCCTACCCAACCTATAAAGGCATGCAGATTAATGTTTGTGGATAATGGAGGAGCAGACTGTTGATGTTGATGCAGATGTTCTCTTGCATCGTTGCTGTTTAGTTTCTGATTTAACTGCATTTTGCGACATTAAAATACATCAGTATCAAAGTAAGCATTTAATTTTCTAATGCTTTCTCTCAACTGATGATCTGAACGTGATCTCAGCTCTCTGGTTGCACAAAAACTACTTCTGCTTCTACCAGGGCTTCCACTTGACTTGGACCTGACTGCTGAGACCTGAATTTCTTAAGATTTGATTTGACTTGAGGCTTGCAAGCAAAAACGTTCAAGCTTCAAGTTTTGACCCGCAGCAATGAAAAAATATATAAGACAGCAACAGGCAAGACTTGACTTGGACTTGCCCTTAAGGACGTGAGACTTAACATTGCTTTGTCAAGATGTGAGACTTGACTTAAACTTGCCCTCAGGGACTTCAGACTAGACTTTAGACTAGCTTTGATAAGACTCAAGACTTGACTTGTAATTGTCTCTTTAAAACTACTTTAAAATGGCAATGCTAAAAGTTATTACAGATGTTTTTGTGAAACAATCAGCTAATCATGTCACATCAGTTTTAGTAGTTTGACTTTCCAAGTTAAACTTTCATGCATATTGTTAAAAAAATCTAAAATGAATCTCTGAGTTTTAGTTATTTATAAATGTAGTTACTTACACTTGTTGAGTGATGAACTTAAATAGATTTAATGAGGAATTTGAAAAGGGTTGGGATTTAAGCACATTAGATTCTGAATTCAGATTCAATAAAATGCTATTGAACCCCCAACCCTAACACCAACAAGAACACAAGCCATCTGGTTTCAACATAAATGTTTTCAGTAAACGACAAATGTTCCATGTGAATGCTGCTTTATTTTTTGTGATGGTGACATTGCTGATGTTCTCTTTGCTTAGGAAAACAAAAATTTAAGCATTTTACCACTGGTGCTCACTGCTGTAAGTGCTAAAAGCATGTCGTGAGCTTTCAAGACCATCAAAAAGCACCACAGAAAGAGAGAGACTGCGTGTGTGTAACCTACCGTAGCCGTATAAAAGCAGTGCTGTTGTAGCTCCATTTAGAGGAGTTCTGCAGGTCCTCGCTGAGAGCGTTGGTCAGAGGAGTGAAAGCTGGATCCAGATACTTCATCGCCAGCTGGGAGCTACACGGGCCAGGAGGAAGAGACAGAGACATGGAGGTTAACCCAGTCTCCCTGTGTTAGGAGGAGGTCGGCTTCATCCACATGCACTTCAGAATGTTTTGAGGAGCATTTTAACTCTTTTAAAACAAGGTTTGTAGGTAATGCAAAGCATCCTCATTTACCTGCATTGAAAACCATTAAAAGGATTATTTGTCTGACAGGCCAAGAAACACAAGCAGTCAGGTGATCAAACAGGCTGTAAACAAGCCAACACTTCAAACCACTTCATTTGGAGGTAGAGGCTGTTACACACCAGGTCTGAACTGAATTCACAATGCAAAAATGCTGAAAAGTTGCTTGTAAAGAAAAACTCTACGCCAAATCTGGGATATAATTGTACACTTTTTCGTGTTCGCGTTGTCGCACATCTGGGCTGCAGCAATGACGGCATTTTGTTTTTCATGTTTCTTAACAAAAGAAAAAGAAAGTATTGAGATCATCCAATCAATAAAAGATTCTTTGGTTTGGAAGAAGCAACAGAAACACAATGATTTAATAACTGGCTTGGTTTTGTTTAAATATCTTGCACATAAATGTAAACTTGGTGTGGAAATGCCTTAAAACTGTAAGTGAGATCATCTGACTGCTCGTGTTTCTTGACTCCATTGCAGAAATGATGAAACTACAAAAATAAGACCCAAGATGTAATAAATCAGAAAGAGCTTCAGCTGGGCTCTGCAGAAAATGAATTATTACTGATATTTTGTAATGTTTCTATATCAGTACCACCGTCTTCACAAAGCTAAAATGCCTCCAAAAGAAGCTGATTGAAATGTGCAGGTGTTTGAGGAGCCATTCAGCAAATACAGAACGTTTTGTCCCTTTAGGGAACCAGCTGCAGTGAAAAACAGATTCAGACAGTTTCATTTACATTATCAGCTCAGTGTAAACGCAGACTTTCAGCCTCTTTCCTACTCTTGAATCTAGATTAAAATCAACCCAGTGTACTGTGAGGAAATGAGCAGTAAGGCCATACTGTTGCAGAAATGATGTCCATCTTAGCAAGTTATTCATAGTTAACTTAAGACGCCGTATGTGGGGTGTAATATTTACCCTTTACCAAATTTGATTCTTTCACCTTCAAGATGGTTTTAAAACAACTGTGATGCCTTGTTCACTGCATTTCAAGACATTTAAACTGCATGACAAATCTAATGATGTCACCTCATTCGTAAATTTTATCTCATTTTAAGACTTAACATGAGGTCAACGTACTTGATAAGATGAACACTTTTTTTGCAGTGCAAGAAGCCTCAACTCTTACAATTCTACAAGTGAGTAAATTAAAACCAAGACTAACCAGGAGATTGACCATGTACTAATTTACTTTGTAAGCTTTTCTATATACCTGCTTTTTGCATGGTTAACCTTGACATTTTTAATGTATTTGAGTTTTTCTTGTCCATGGTGCTGTCCCCTGGTAGATTGACTTCCTTGTAACCCAGGTCAAAACAGCATTCAGTCCATGTTTCCCGTAAAAGCAACACTCTCTGTCTCACTCAGAGTCAAATGAGAAAATGGACATCAGTTTCATCTCTGTGCATTTGGTACAGAGAAAGGTCCAGGATGTGTTTAGCCTAGCGTAGAACAAAGAGTGGAAGCAGAGGAAAACTGCTAGCCTAGCTCCATGAAAAGATAAAAAATACACCTTTCAACAACTCCCAACCTGTCTGATTTACTTACATCTTGGTTATTGAACAGTTGTAGAAATGTTAAAATGAGACATTGTGGTTTTAGCAGCATTTAGCGTTGGAGCTATTTGTTGACCATCAACTGCTGGGTACAGTGATTGCACACAGCATTTCAAGTCCTGGTCGCATAGCGGGATTACAGGTTTGAGGTCTGTCCTAACTCTACTGTCAACAAAACCCAGCTGACTACAGGATGGATTGGTAACTAGCTTGTTAGCTAATATACTGAGACAGCAGAAAATCTAACATTAGCCAGTCGATTGTGTAGCTAATGTTGGCTAGCTGGTTATGTAGCCAGAAGAGCGTCATACCACGTATTCCCCGTCCTGGAACCACGGAACGCATGGAACCTGGACATTTCAGTCCCTTAGCGTTCGTTAAAAACATTGAAACATTGAAAATACAGAGAGTGGAAATCCATTTTATGTCAAGCTAGGCGCGTCCTGGACCTCTCTTTGTACTGGACGACAGAGATGAAACCGATCTTCTCATCTGACGAGACAAAGTGGATTTTCCACAATGTTGGTAAGTTGGTTTAAGCAGAGCACTTGCCTCTTTAGCCCTAATCTTCTGCCTTTGACTAAACATCAAAATGTCAAGGTTTCAGGTCAAGACTCTGCTATGGCAGACACAACTGGTCAAATAGTATTTGCAAGTTTAACTTTGGTTCATCTTAAATGAAGAACAATGTCGGTGGAGTTTACTGCATCAGGACAGTTCAGACAGTGTCAGAGGTTTGATCACTGAGATTTTGACGAAATCCAACACCAAAAGCTTGTGTGATCATTCAAGCATCCTCTAACTCATACTGTCCTGCATGGCAAACCCAACCTCTGTGATGCCCGGGCGGTCTAAAACAAACCTTGAAAGGTATGTGTAAATACAGTTTGACCTGGATCTGATGGCAGTCAAGACCTCCAGCAGCTTTATTTTGTTGTTGCAGCATCTGTCATCTTTGTAGACAGTGAGGCTCAGCCAGAGAGGTGCAGTGCTGAATCAGGATCAGCATGAAATAGCTACTGATTAAAATGTGCCCAGAAGAATACTGTGGAAATACTAAGGATGAGCGAATTGCAGTTGGGAAAGTATATGTGCATGTTTGGACGTTTGGGGGTTCCGTACTATTTTGTTACTAATCCCCAAATATGTAGATGATTCATGTCAGTCTCAAGGAATAGAACCTTGAATAAAATAAGGAACTTGTTTGACAGATAACTCAAAACTTCCATATTACTGCAAGTTTCTTTAATGGAAATATCTGGTGATTTAATAGTGGAATAATGAGATAATGTGACACACTCTTCTGTTCTGACAAATACTGGCTAAACTCCACAAAATGGGATCTGAGAAAAATGTGGAAATATAATTTGAAAATGTTTTTCTACTTCTTTATTTCATGCTGTTTCAAATCCAACACAACACCATCCAAAAGGCTTCAGAGAAAATTCAGTGTCATAGACTCGTCGTTGTTTTGTGTCTTGCTAGTGAAACGAGCAGTTCGATGGCTAAAGGTTTCCAGCCAAAACTCGCTGAAGCAGAAGCTGCTGATGGTTTTACAAGAAAGACCAAAGATTCTGCTGCTACAAATGTCAAACAAAGACTCTCCCACTTCAAATGATTAACAGCAAGAAGTAAGCTGTTTGGTTTTTCTTGCTCAGTGTCAGGCCATAGATAGATAGATAGATAGATAGATAGATAGATAGATAGATAGATAGATAGATAGATAGATAGATAGATAGATAGATAGATAGATAGAATGAGAAAACCAGGTAAAGATCAAACTCCCGGAGTAAAATAAAACTCTCAAAATAAAGGAAAAGGAAAGACAGAGTACATCCTTGTGTTTTTAATTAAAACATTACTCTGTATTCACCTCAGGTCGGGTTTGCGAGGTGGCCTCTCGCTGCAGGAGGAATGTAAAAGAAAAACAAAAAAATGAACTCACTCACTCTTATCTTCATCACCAGTGACTTTAAAATGACATTTAACTGACAGAAAGGAATACCTAAAGTAGACTCTATAAGGACCTGGCATGCAGAGGTAAAGTGCATTTCAAATATGTACTCTATATCATATTATTTTAACAATAAAACACTTATAATTGTGATATAATACAGCTTTAATGGTGATCATTTGAGTTGTAGGGCACTTGCATGGTAATTACAAAGTTCTGACAGAATAAAAAGAGAAACATTTCAACAGCTGGGCATAGTAAAAGACATTTTTGGTCTATCAACACTGGATGATGCAATGCATTTACAATTAAATGTGAAAGTAATAAACTTTAGATTTTCAGTCACATTAGCTTTATAAAACTTAGTGTTTTATTGTAGTGGTGAATTAGTTTGAATGACTTTTGAGATCCTCTGACTTTTCACCTAGCGCCACAATCAGTTTGACAAATGTGGTTTTAAGACAAGAAATATCTATTGGATGAATTGCCAAATTTGGTACTGACATTCATGTTCCCCTCTGGAACAATGAATGAATGAACACTGAACAGTTTTAATTAGTCCAATACTTTCGTTTATGACCAAATTCCCTGCAAAACTAAAGACATTCACATCAGCCTCAACTGTACTTTGTGTTTAGTGCTAATTAGCAAATGTTAGCATGCTAACGCGCTAAACTAAGATGGTGTACATGGTTAACATTATACCTGCTAAATATCAGCATGTTAGCATTGTCGTTGTGACCATGTTAGCATGCTGACGTCAGCATTTACGCAAATTTAATCTTATTCTTAGACACTTAGTCTTGTTCTTCCACTGAAGGTAAAGGAGACAGTTATCTCTTGTTCATACAGAGTCTACATTTTGTTACAAAAACAGATAACAGACAGTCATTTGCACAATGAAGGGTACAGTTAAGACCTACTACAACTTCATGTTTATGACTTTTGGGTAGTTCTTCTCTGTCACAAACAGTACCAGGTATAAGGCCGTATTCACATAGAATCAGGCGCTGCAGCAGATTTCCCCATTCATTTGAACCGGGGTACTGCGTTCAGGCTGCGGCGGTGGGGGCCGCAGGGGGGGCCACAAAAAAACGCAGCAAAAAGTTAAAACAGAGTCAACTTTTGGAGAAACGCAACCCAGCGTCACGCTGCAGTGGCCAATCACGCCGGTGATCAGACTGGCAGACGCCCAGGTGAAGAAGAACTTTACCTGTAGGATTGTAGCATTAGCTGTTTACCTTAATATTCCGCTGTTTACGGAGCAACTGTGAAGATGGAAGAGACTGATCGATCGGCTCCGTGATTACTGTACATCAGCTGTTCAACCCTGCCACGAGGGAGTACAAAGACCTTAAATCACTGTGCAGTCACTTGGCTTGTATCGGTCTTCAAGCTGGGATTATGGCCGTATTCAGACACTCCCACACCGCCGCATGTGACATTGAGAGAGTGAGGACATACAGGTACCTGGGTGTTCACCTAAATAACAAACTGGACTGGACAGATAACACCGACTCTCTTTATAAGAAGGGTCAGTGTCGTCTATACCTGCTAAGGAGGCTAGGATCCTTCGGTGTGTGCAGGCAACTGTTGAGAACTTTTCATGAGACTGTGGTGGCATCTGTGGTATCTTATGCAGTGGTGTGTTGGGGAGGGGGGTGTTCTGAGCGGGACAAGAACAGACTCAACAGACTGATAAAAAGAGCTAGCTCAGTCTGTGGCTGCCCCCTGGACTCCATCGAGGTGGTGGGGGAGAGGAGAGTTCTGGCCAAACTGTCCGCCATCATGGACAACACCTCCCACCCTCTGCATCAGACTGTGGGGGCCTTAAGCAGCTCCTTCAGTGATAGACTCCTACACCCTAAGTGTAAGAAGGAGCGCTTCCGCAGGTCCTTCATTCCCACTGCAATCAGACTGTATAATGCTGCATTATAATCTGCTGCGTCACTGTAACCACCACTCACATCACAGTATGACTGATGTTGACTGATGACTAATCATGCACTTTAGGGTCCTTGTAATTTTATTTATGTTTCTTATATTTATTGTATTGTGTATATAATGTTTCTTATATTTAATTTCTTTCTTTCTTTCTTTAATTGTTGTTTTATCTCTTTTTTGAGCTGCTGTAACGGTGAACTTTCCCCACTGCGGGATCAATAAAAGTTTATCTTATCTTATCTTAAAATGGCCTAAGTCATCTCTACCTCTGAATAACTTTAAACTATAGCAAAACAAAGTTAATTGCTCTCATGCGGCATGACCTTTCTCTTCTGGATCTTGACTAAAACCATTGTGTGATGAGTGCCTAGTTACAGAGAATGGGAGGTGATCCGTACTTTTCATGGAAATCTGACCAGTCCAGAGGAAACTGGGGCCTGATGGGCCTAGAGGAAAGGTCAAGGGGTCACCAATATCATTTGCAATATAGTCTTTTTCATTGTAATAGTTTTTCAGATGAACACCCTGTCCATCCACTGGCTGCACCGCATACAGAGCAAAACCAAAACTTTCCCTGAATCACCCTGTTCCTGATGATAAACTCCCACTCCACGACAACACAGCAGGAAACTTATATAGATTTGTCCCCTGGCAGAGTGTTTTCTCTTCAAAATGCTGCTCCCCTTCACATCTAACTCACTCTGAGCGTAACCTTGGCCTGCAATGACAGCGAGCAAGGAGGAAAATGATTACGGGCAGGAGGAAAATGAATGCGGCTCTCATGCTGTAAATCAGAGCCAAGGACGGCTTGCTGACCTCCAGAACCTTCATCAGAACGATGCTGTTTTAGCATCACACTTGTCGGACAACAAAGATTTACAGAATGATTTTCCATGGCGCTGTACTGCAGTAGCCCTACTAAAGCATGTTAGAAAGTATCAGAGAGCTCTCCTGGTGTCAACAGACATCCTGTTTGGACTGGAATCAGATGCACACACATGCACACTGAGGATCTGACCATCTCAAACTAGTTCTGGAGGTGGTCAGACACACAGCCTCATTAACAATAAACTACTAATTGAGAGCTGAAGCCCCACCCCCTCGCTTAGCTTGCCCCTTCTCCAATCAGCTTCTGTTCCTCAATGTATTGTATCATAGGAGGTTTCTTTCATCAGTCTTTCTGAAAAGTTGGACCATGTTCCTGAGGTTTTTAGTTCATATTTTAAGAGGAATGAATGGACTGCACTCATCAGTGTTTCCATGTACGCAGATGGAAAAAAATTAGCAAAGTGTGCAGCGTATTCCAATCACTATATTCTAATTTTCATAGTATACTTGTTTCGCAGGTAGTGTACAAGCAAACTATGTTTTATGCTAACAGGAAATTATGTGTAACAACAGATGTCAATCAAACCATGACTTTGAAATAGAATTGTGAAGTGGGAGCAAATATTCTGGTTTCGGAAGTATAAATCCACTAATTTTTCCCATAGACAATGTTACATGACTCACAGTTGGAGCACTTCTACGGCTTGGATCTGCATTAAACTCTCCTGGTTTAATCATCAGTACAAAGGATTAACAACTGTATTTGAAAATATTCGTTTCTTTGATGAAAAGGTAAAGGTATAAGTCTGTAGACATAAAAACTTCATGGGAGAAGTTAACTACGACTCCCAAGGTGCATTTCAGCAAGAAATATCCAATCATGGAGCTTAAAAATCTCTTACATACACGGCTAACAGCGTGTTAAAGCTAAAGATTGCACTGCTGAGAAAACAAATTATACAAACTGCAACTTAAATTAATTTACTTTCAGATTATTACTATATTACTATATTACTATGGTGCCATGTTTTGTTCCAAACTGCTCGTCTCTCTGACTGGCTCTCTCTTCTCCATAGCAATGGCGGCTAAGGCTCATGGATGCTGTAGTTTTTAGAAATGTACGCCATGACAAACTGATGGACAAAACATGATTTCTCAGAAACAAAGTTGAAATAAGTTCACAACATAACAACCTATATGATCGTTTCTGGGAGAGTCCTGTGTTTCTATGTTAAATAACAGCGGCCCCTCCCACTTTGTAACTCTACATCACAGCCAATTTAACTTCCAAAGATACTTTTTATACTTTTTTGTTCTTAATACTTGCTTCAGAGATCTTCCTGGAGATGTTTTGCAGCTAGAGTAGCTCCTCTGTTTCCTTTGTGCATTACACTGTGGGACAGTAATGTCCTTAACAGTACCTGTTTTATAAGTATATTTTATGATTCTTCTGGCCTGTTCCTGTTTAAATATGTTGATGCTGTTTGCTGTTAATGCTAACTCAACACCATGTTTACCTGTTGTTTTGATACATTCAGTATAATGTACATCTCTACAAAGCTAGTTCCATTAGTACATCAACAGTGTTATATCATACTCACCACTCTGCTGCTCTCAGTTTCTCTTTTAATACAAATACAGTTGCTGTTAAACCATTTAGCCTTTAGACCATAGACTATAAAAGCACAAAATCAACTGTAAAAGGTTTTGTCAAATTTAAATTGGTATCCCTGAAATCTTTTCAAACAAAACACTTCATAATGTGCCTAAATTAACTGGATAGAAACAGAGCAATAAAATGACTTAAGGAGAGACAGAAGAGCTGTGAGTGAATGAGCTGATCTAGTTCACAGCTGTGGGATTAAGTGACAGATGCCCCGCTGATACACACTCACACTGACTGAGAAAACACACTGACATTTACTACATTTAGACCAGTTTATCAGGACAAAGCTGTCTCCTTTTTAAAAAAATCAGCCAATCAGTGTCATCCACCATTGATATGAAAGATAGGATGTAGTCTGCCTGATTATACCGTATGTTTACAATCAAATGTATTAATAACATCCTTGGTGTCTGTTCGAACATTTAAACCCGAACTTATTCTGCTGAGACATTTTGATCAGATTTCTCAGATTCAATTCAGTTTCAATTCAGTTTTATTTATATAGCGCCATATCATAACAAAGTTATCTCAGGGCACTTTTTCGAATAGAGCAGGTCTAGACCGACTCTTTATATTTACAGAGACCCAACAGTTCCCACCATGAGCAAGCACTATGCGACAGTGGCAAGGAAAAACTCCCTTTTAACAGGTAGAAACCTCGAGCAGAACCAGGCTCTAGGTGGGCGGTCATCTGCCTCGACCGGTTGGGTTGAAGGGGGAGGGGGGGGGGCGGGAGAGAGAGAGCAGGAGGAAAGAGAACATACAGCAGCACAATACAGTTCCACATAGGGATGTAAGGCAATATTAGATGTATTAATGAAAATGCTTTGCAGAGGCATTCATTCTACAATAAGGAAAGTATAAATGACTTTTGTGTGCAATTTAAAATAAAGTCTCATAGAGGAAGCTGATGATGATTTGAGGTTTGTTAGTTCAGCACACAAGTTACTCTCTTCCTTGGTAAATGATTAGACTGTCACTAATCATCTGTCTTCACCTCATCTGATGATGTTTTAATCATAAAGACTGTAAGTCACTTTGAATTCAGGCAGTTGCTAAATACTTTAGCCTACATGTAAATATACGTATAGCTGCTAGTAGTAGTAATACCAACAGTTATAGCAGTAACAATAGTAATAGTTGTACTGTAGTAGAAGGGTAGTAGCAGTAAGAATTCTAGTAGTAATAGTAGTGGCAAAAATAGAAGTAAACTAAGTGGGATAGTAGTAAAATAGTAGTAGTAGCACTGATATTAGGCATAGACTGGTAGTAGCAGTATGTAGTTGCAGCAGCAGTAATAGTAGGAATAATAGTGGTGTTATGACTAGTTGTAATACGGTAGTAGTAGTGGTAGTAGTAGGTGGAGAAGGAGCTGCTAGTAGTAGTAGTAGTAGCAATGGTAGGAGTAGATTAGCAGTAGTACAAGTAGGCCTACATGTAGTAGCGGCAGTAATAGTAAGAGTAGTAGTGGTGTTACTACTAGAAGTACTACTATAACAGTAGTAGTTGTAGTAAAATTGGCAGTTTTGTGTCACATGATATAAAATACTTTTAAGATTTAAAATGTATAATTAACATGTCTGGAGCTAGGAGCTGGAAGACAGTTAGCTTAGCTCATCTTATAACTTGTTCATGGTTATCGAAAACTGGTCATTTTATTTCACACGTCTGGTAATATGTTGTCATGGCTTTATTCAGGTGGCCGGCCTCTCTTCCTCTAGAAAATGCTATTCACCACTTGATTCACAATTCATGCACAATATAAGTATTTATGTAGACACCTGAACATTGTAACCATATGATTGAAGGCTTTCCACCAGATTTTAGAACCCAGCTGCAGAGATTTGCTCCCATTCAGCCACAAGAGCATTAGTGAGGTCCAACACTGATGTGGGGTGATAAGACCTGGCTCACAGTCTCTGTGCAGGCCAGTCAAGTTCTTCCACACCAAACTGTGAAAACCATTTCTTTACGCACCTGGCTTTGTGCATGGAGGCATTGTCATGTTGAAATAGAAAAGAGCCTTCCCCAAACTGTTGCCACAAAGTAGCCCAGTATTTGTGCTATTGCATTAGTTTTTGGACAATTCCACAGCACACAATTTATGTATAATGCCAATGTTCAATGAAGGAGTGTGGCCAAGGTGCTAAGTAAGAGCGTGAGGGTTGGGATGGTGGATGGACATGTTGAGTTGCGTCCCGTCAAAATCCACAAATTAATGTTCACTTTTTAAAAACTATAACGACAATCTTTCCCTAACCTTAACCATACCGTAAAGTAGTTGCCATGCACAGATAATGTTGAAAGAAATACATTTTAAAACATTGGCAATTGGACACCAAAAAACATTGCTATTAATGTCGGGTTTTAAAAGATCTAATATCATCCTTCTGTCTGACAGTAGGGTTGCACAAAGTTGGAAGCACACTTCTGTCTAAAATATCATTGTATGCTCTAGCATTACAGTTTTGCTTTATTGGAAAAATGGGGCCCAGCTCAAACCATGAAAAACAGCCCTGGGCCAAAAGTACACTGAAGTATGTGGATAGGGGTGTCCGCATATTTTTGGCCCTAAAATGTATAATGAGAATGAATATTTTAAACGTGCATGGTCTGAGAAGCAAAAATTCTATTCTTACAGTGATTAACCTATCTATAGAGAATGACAAATACTGCATGAAACCACAGCAGCACAGTCTGTGAGCTGTCAGGCCTCAGACAGCAGGGAGGCCTTCATCTGAGTCTGATCTGTGCAACACCATCCTGAGCTACTTGTGTTTCAGTAGACAAAGCTTGTGTATTTTTCTGATTTGATTGCTCAGCCCTACCAGCACTGACAGATGAGAAACTTATAAAAACAACAATAAGTAACATCATTTATGAGGATTTGAGACATAGCATAAACAATCAAGAAGTGTCACATTAGAATGCACATACTGCACCACCTCAAGGTTACATTCAACTGGTTTTTCTACCCTGTCAGCATGTACACACTGAAATAACTAAAAATAAAATCCAAACTCTCAGCTGATCTGATGCAAACCAACAGTCAGCATCTGCTCTAAAGCTCTAGACTCACCGAAACCCTGCGTGGAACATGGACATCCTGGGTCCTCCATTAGGTCCGTATCTGGGGGTGCTGAGCAGGAAGTCCTTCTTGATGGACACATAGCTGATGAGCGACAGGATGAGCAGCGCCACGCTGAACATGACGAGCCCCAGCGCGCTGGCGATCCGCACCATCCTGCCTCTCTGCGGGCACCAGCCCCCCCGGACCAGAGGATCACTGACCGGCCAGGACGAGGAGACAGCGAGCACCCAGGCGCACCGCATCAGCGGCAGAGAGAGGGCGGAGACGCGAAGACGACGCGCGCTTCACGCAGATTTCAGAGTCCATGTGGGGAGGAAGAGTAGCGCGGCAGCGGCGACGCATGGGCGGCGAACAGGAACCCAGAAATGCAAAAGGCCAGACATGCTAACAAGGACGCGGAATTACTGACGCTTTTAACAGAGGACATGAAGGCTACATAGTCCATGTGTGAAGCAGAAGCAAGGAGCGGGAGGCCGCGTTTTTGCAGCCGATTAACTTAAATATGAGTCAAGGAGGTAGCGACGCGTCTGCGGAAGAAAAGACGCAGGGAGAACGAGTGTGACGCATTGACATCCCATGTATCGCAGATTGGAGAGCAGAGGAGGGAGGAGGGGTGTCTTGGAGGTCTTTCTGCAGGCGTGCAGGCTCAGTTTACAGCCGGTTTCATAACCTCAAGGCGGTGAAATGAAGCGGCGACACGCGACGTCCTGCAGGGAGAAGATGGTGGCGACCGGCGGGTCCTGCCTCCTCTCTTCTCATCTGCATCCTCGGTGTGTCTCTCTCCTCCTCTCTCTAGTCTAATGAATTAAGTCAGAGTGTCGCTTTAAGGAGACGCAGCTCTCGTATCGCGGTAATCAGATTAACGGCAGCAGCAGCATCCGAGGCGGAGCTCTGTGTCCTGATGGAGACAGAGAGAGAGGATACCCGCCGCTCCGACAGACCAGGGGGGTTACAGGGGCGTGAAGTGTCAGTCTGAACTCAAATATCTTGAGAAATAGCTTACTTATCTTTTCTGATCATGTCAAAGCAGAAATGTGTTAGTTTTCCTAATGAAACATTTCTGTTGAGTGACTACAGTATGTTCACACACACACACACACACACACACACACACATATATATATAGCTACCTATGGTCAAACATTTTGATCTATATCTGATGTCATATATTAAAAACTATAGCTGTTAAGTCTGTTTTGTAGCCTACATATTTAGCCTCATATATTAAGCCTATTTCTAGGCTAGGCTATATAGGCCTATTCTTTAAATATACTACACACGATGTAGGCTATATCCTAGGTTAAACATTTAAATGTATTTGACATATGTGATTTTAATATGTTCTTAAAAGTGTTATAAAATTAGCCTATAGGCTATAGGTATTACAGATATAGTGGGCTAGCTCAATAATGACATGTCATGCAGTTTTAATTTTGTTTTGCACAACATTTGAAAATGGAATTATCTTATTATCTAAGATATGGTTAATTATTACACAGATGTGTAAAGGAAAAATGTTTTTAGGAAGCTGTAGTATCAAAATCAACAAGATGACAAGTCTGCAGCCACGCTACGGCTCTGTGTGGCTACTTATGAACAGTGGTGCTTTGAGCTAAATGCTAACATGCTCACAATGATAATGCTAACATGCTGATGTTTAGCAAGTGTAATGTTTACCCTGCTGACCCTCTTCGTTTAGTGTGTTAGTCAAGTCAAGTCATTTTTATTTGAGACGGTCCTCCCTTTAAAAACACCACAGAATCAGTCGTGCCCAAAAACAACATAGACTACGTTTACATTCAAGTGAGGGAGTAATGTGAAGGTGTTACAGAGTGTGGGGTGGATGGATGGGTCAACAAAACGTCAAACTTTAACACAGGAGACCGCTGTACGTTTCCTGCTTCCAACCGACAGTTTGTTTCTTTTCTTTTAACCCTAACCACAGTCATTCCCTAACCATAACCAAGTCTTTATTATTGTAATCATGACAGTGAAGGTCCTTTAACCTTAACAAAGTAGTAATTTTAACTCAAACCATGATCTTTCCCTAACTCTAAGCAAACGTTAAAGAGTAACTTAACACCAATCTATAAAAACAGTGTCATTAATGCTTTATTAATTATCAGCTCGTTCCTGATTCATTTTTGTGTACCGTATTGTAAAGTGTTACCATTTTAATATGAATTAAAATGTTCACCTGATGATGGCGCTAGATGAAAAGTTACGGGGATCAAGTTAAGTTAATGGATGTACCAAATTTCATGGCAATCCATCCAATAGTTGTTGAGATATTTCAGTCTGAACCAAAGTGGTGGAATACATCAACTTCTTTATGTAATCCAAATTAGTGGATGGGTGGATCTGTAATTAATAAGAGCAATATCCCTAACTTATATATATGTACCATTTATGGTATGAAAACATTGTTATATATCTGTACTATAAGGCCCTGTAATTGACTGGCAACCAGTACAGGGTGTACCCCGCCTCTTGTCCAATGCCAGCTGGGATCGGCTCCAGCCCCCATTAAAAGGATAAGCAGTATAGATAATGGTGTATGACTTTTCTTTATTATTCTAATACTTAAGGGCCTGAGAAATCATTCATTAGCTTATTAAAGAGCACTAGTATACTGGTCTAACCCAACCAATGAAGGTTAGTGGACAGATACTAAATTCTCCTTACTGGACATACATTCAGTGCTGGGCTGTCTCAGCAGGGTTAAGCTAGTATTCCAATCACTGAATCATTGGGTTAGTTTCTCATTTAAGGTATCACTACAGGTGGTTAAGCAGTCCCAGCGTATGCTCCACACTTTGCCCCAGCATTACAGGATTACAGATATATGTAATGGATTCAACATGACAAGCTGAAGATTTCCTTAATGTCAATCATTTCACACAGTTGTTTCAAATGATTTCACCAAAACACAAACAGACAGACAGCAAGATGGTCTATAGCCACATAAAGACATCAGACAGAAAGACAGGCTGCCGTGGCTGCCGGCATTTCAACAGTGACCTTTCTACTGGTCTTAAGGCCTGAGAGTACCTACACACACACACACACACACACACACACACATACATCCTGCACACACACACATACACACAGAGAGAGAGAGAGAGAGAGAGAGAGAGAGAGAGAAGTCTCAAGACACACACATGCACCTACACACAGTATACACAGCAGCAGTCCCATTCTTCCCAGTCACTAGTCAGTGTTGAAATGTTTTTATTTTTTTTATTTAGTATAGGCAAATAATACACACAATATGATGATATGAGAAATCAAAAAAAAAAAGACAAAATAAAATGAATAAATAGGATCCCTTCAGTAATTGAAATTATTAGATTGACAGTACCAGCACATAGAAACTGAAATATATATATATATATATATATATATATATATATATATATATATATATATATATATATATATATATATATATATGACGTATTTAGAGTTTTATATAGTCCCACTCTTCACTGGAGCAAATGTTTTACCATTTCATACTTGGTTTTCCTACTTTGTAATGGTTGCTAGCAGTGTGGCAGTTTTTCTCCACAGTGTTTCCAACTGATAGCGAAAAGAACGCTTAGTGGGACAAATGACACAATTTAATATCTCAACTAGAAGCTTTGCAGTAATAATTCTTTATTGACAGCAGGTATGTGCTGAATATAAAGTCTGTTGATTAGTGGTGATAATGTGGAATCAGAATCAGCTTTATTGGCCAAGTATGCGTTCACACAATTCCATGAACAATTTACAGGAAGATATAGACATACAGCTAAAAACAAGGACAACAAAGCTGAACAAAGGTATGTAAACATAAACATTGAACTATTATGTACATACAAGTAGATAAAAAATAGGTATAAATATATATAAAAAGCAACAATGACCAACAACATACAATGGATTTATATAAGCCAGGTTGTTGAACAAAATGTGAATATCATAATAGGTCCTTGCCTGAGACATTCTTCCAGCAGACATTTCAACTGGTCTGAGCAGGAAAGCACTGGTTTTACTAAAAACGTTAACGATTTGCCTTGTTCCACTTAGATGTGTCAGGAAGTAAAGCCAGTGGGCCAGCATGCACAGTAGCAGGACCTGGACCTCTCAATACTAAATGGAATGCAGCCATTATTACAGTAATGTTAGTAATTACACCTGTGTGTGACAACTCCATAGCTGTTTCCCTACTCCAGACTACACACTAATTCAAAGCAGGTTTATGTATCGTCTTCACACTGGAAAAGTGACAAAATGAAGTATACTCAAAACAGCCGGTTTGCAGACAGTGTTGTTAATGTACACTATGGTCGCACAATGCAATGCACAAAGGAAATGTAGGAGCGCCTAACAGCTGGAAAAAAATAAAACTAATTGTGGGTGTTGGTGAAACAGCTGCAGGAACACCTTAGAAAACAAAAAATAACTAGTAAATCTTTGTAAAAACAGTTTGCTATTTGGCTGTTGTTTCTAAAGTTGCAGTTTGACTGATGACAGGCAACACGTATTTTATCATCTCCTGTGGAGGAGAATCTGTTGATTTCCTGTATACTAACTGCAAAAACAGTAACATTTGTATATAGTATACACTGTAGACAGTTAGTATGGAATTGGGACGCAGCAATAATGTCCATCATAAGGGTATGGTCACCTTGGCCTTCCATTTAACAAAATATGCCTTTTCAACAAAGACATTCCGACGTGTCACAGTAGAAAAAGCACACATGTAAATAATAAAATAGAATAATGGCTGATATTGTGCATGCTGGCTAAATCTCACACTGTCATGGCTTCCTGGGACACTTGAATAGAACAGAGCCATCGTTAAACATCTGTGCTTTAATGACAATGACAAGTTAAAATGTCTGCTGTGAAAAAGGCCTATCGCCCAGAACTCAGCCCTGAAAATGTTAATGGTAATAATAAATATCACAAATATATGATATATCAAATTGTAAACAGTGTGAGAGCTGCAGTTTGTAGTCTTTTAACGTGATATTGTACAAGAAAAGGAAAACACAATTAGAATAGACTTCTGCATATCCGTGCCCCAGTATTTCCCTTGTGTTTCATTATGTTTCGCATTTTCCCCTGAGTCTCCTGTGCTTCCCTGTCAGTCCGTCAGTCTGTCTGTCTGTCTGTGTGTCTGTGTGTGTAGTGGGGGCATGGTGCTCCCAGCTCCCGGCTCCTGATTACCTGCGCACCAGCCACCTATCAGCTCATCAGCCTTGCAGTATTTCAACCCCAGCTCTTCACCCATTCGGTGCCAGATCGTTATCTCAGCTACAGTGGTAGCTCCACTCAGGCCTCTAGCTTTCTTCTTTGCTAGTAGTTTTCCTAGTGTTCCTGTGACCAGATCTAATGTGTGTTTGTTTTCCTGTGCCCCAGGATTCCTTTTTGCCCAACATTGCCTTGCTTCCTCTGCCTGCCACGCTGCCCCGCCATCCTCTGTTCCTCCGCTTCCCTCTGCTGTCATCAGCCAGTCCCTCGCTTCAACCCATCTCCATCTACAGTAACTTCTACAATACACCTGTTAACCTTCCTAACTTAACCTTACCTCTGTGTCCTGCACTTAGGTCCGCTCCTGAACTAAACATAGCAGATTCAAGACTCAAAGGTTTTATTTGTCACATGCTCATTCAATATGTGCGGTAAAATGCAGAGTGGCATACTCCTAAAGCCGTGCTAACAGACTAGTGTGCACTGAAGAATAATAATTAGAATAGGACTAAAAATAAGAAATAGAAAAATACATTTTAAGGATAAAAACTCAAAGATAAAAATGATAAATGTGTGTATTATATTAGAATAAAAGTGTTAAACTAAAGTGTGCACTGGCCTGTTGTGTAGGTGGGCTGTGCAATTTTTCACTATATAGAAATGTATGTTGTAAGACAATTATAAAATAACATGGTATGGTGCAAATGTACAGTGTTGTAAATGTATTATGCAGCATTGTCCCGACCATGTGAATCCACATTGTCAAAGTTGAACAAAGGTGAACTCTGACCTGCGAAAATGCAGAAGTTGACCAGGAGACTGCACTCAAACGCATGCTTGATTTTGTCAGTCGTGCAGGTTTTAGTTGAGATGAATGGGAGATGGAGGATAGTGTAATGTGACTTTATGAGGACCAATATCTGCTGCAGATAATGCAGCGCCCCTACCAAATCTCTGGCAGTACCACTCCACCTTTCACTTTTGTTACCTGTAACCATAGAAAGTCATCAACAGCCAGCAATCAGGCTCCACACACTAACTAGCATCCCCAGTTTTATGCTGAGAGAAAATGAATGATTATAACATTGTCAAATCTAATTGGCTTTGAATATATGGAGGAGACTCCAAGCAGCCACAGAGGGAGTTAAATGACAGATGGAATTGACAGACAGGAGGACAGAGAAAACAGAAAGTTACCTCACTGCACTGCACTTCACTGCGCTTTACTTAACTTTTCTTCATCTTATTTTATTTCACTTCACTGTATAGCAATTTGTTTTGCATAAATGTACTTTTCTTCATTTTACTTTACTTGACTGCACTTCACATCATTGCACTTTGCTGTACTGTGCAGGGACAGGAGGCCAGAGGAAACAGTAACCTATAACAATAGCTAGTTACCTCATTTCACTTCACTTCACTTCATTGCAATTCACTCAATACAGCCACAGATGGAGTTCAATGCGAATCAGATTTGACATCATTGGTATAATACAATGCTACTGTCAGAGACACGAGGCCAGAGGAAACAGTAAGTGCCTGCAACAACAATAATTATGTTATTTGTTGTGTGTAACCAAATAAATAACTAATACATGAAGTGGTAGAAGAACAGAGACAGAAAAAAACAGACCAGAGAAAGGAAAAACAAAAGAGAGAAAGTAAGAGGAGAGGGTTTGGGAATCAGTTGAATTAAGGAACAAGATGAGGGAAGAAAAGGAGTCAGGGTTGGAGATGTGAGTGTAACAGATAGACTTGAAGTAAAATAATACCGAGAGGGAGGAGATGAGGAGAGATCCAGAATGAAGATATTGGCATATCAGGTTCCGATAAAACAGGCCATCGGGATTTCTTTTTTCTTCAGAGCAGCTGACTCTGTAATGATGCTTCTTCATCCCTCTGACCCCTGAAGAGTCACCAGCTGTCACTATTTTACACTCTGTCAACAGGAAGTGGTTGGCATATGGACCACCACCCTGCCTATCACCACGGTCACATTATAGCATGTAATCCAGTAATACAGATAGTTTCAGTTTTATCTGCCTCCACCCAATACAACTGAGATTAATAATTAATTAATTAATTTAGTTTTAGCTGAAATTAAACATTAAATTAAAAAAACTCAACATTAACGTGTCTGTCCAGAAAGTGTCCCTGTTATTTTGGATTACCCACAGACCTGACTGTGGACAGGGCCTATTGCTTCAGAAGAAAGTACAGCCTGACATATTTAGTATCTTTGGAAACTTTGAGAACTCCGCTAGAAACTAAAACCAGTAGATGAGAGTTTGAACCAAGCTCAGCATGGTAACATGGAACTTTAAAATAACGGACGCAACAGAGAGACTTCAGTTCTCATTACCATACTTTATTTCACTATGTGTATTGCACTTCACTTCACTGCATTGCACTTAACTTTATTTCGCTTTACTTCATATTGCTTTACTTCACTTCGTTGCACTTGTCTTTACTGTACATCACATCACTGCATTGGACTACACTTTACCTCACTGGACTGTATTTCACCTCACTTCACTGCAATTCACTATGCTGCATTGCACCACTACACTGTAGTGCACTTGACTGAACTTTAATTTACTTCACTTCACTTCACTTAACTTTATTGTCTCTTCTCCAATACAAATACAACAAAATACATTCATTACATAAATTAAAGTATTATTATATGCACTGTATCATATATTTTTATTTTTAAATGAATAACTCTCCAAATTAGAAATGTAACAGCATGAGTTACAACATAAAGGAATTTTGGTTCTATTGTTATTGCTCGTTTGGGGGTGAAAACTGAAACTGATCTTTTTAAGGGCAAATGTATCTGACCATAATGCACCTGGCTTTGTGTAGCACCTGTTGCTCAAAGATGACATGCAGATTAATTAAATGTGTTTTTCCTGCCTCAGCTTTCTTTATGTGTATCTGCAGTTATACTGCAGTTTCAAAAAGTGAGGGGGGTCTGGTAGCAGCTGCTGATTCAAAATAAGGGCAGTCACACCTGTAAAGTATTTATGGGGCAGAGCGAGGAGACAGATTTAAAGTAGGGTAGAGCTTCACTGCTGCCCCAGTTACATATAGATGATTTTACCATTTTTTTCATCTGGAGGTATATATGCTGAGAATTAGTTTGTCATCAATATTTATATAGTAAAACCAGCTTAGACAATACCTCTGGGCCAGCTGCAGTGGCAGTGCCTTGCTCATGGGCACATGGTCAGCAGCTGCTGATAGCACGTAGAAGAAGAAGTGAAAAGGGAGGGGTGAAGAGACACAGAGGGGAATTAATGGATGGATGAACTTTTTAATTCAAGAAACAGCCAAATTTACATCTTTTTCACTTCATCCATCTTGTGATTGTACTCCAGTCACAGATGTCGATTCATCCATAAAAGCACCACAAAGGACAGTCTTCAAAGTTTTCCTGCAACTGCGTCGTCACATGAAAATAACAATGTAACTGTCCCAAAAAAAATACAGGTGACTAAATGTTAACTGTAATTGATTATCTCTCTGCAGCAAGTTTCAAGTCTCTGTCTTTTTGTCTTTTAAATTGTGTAGTATGCTAAGAGCTTTAATCACAGCAGGACTTGTCTGATTAAATAAAAAAGGTAGCATGACTATTGAGATGACAGTAGCTGTAATGTTTCTGAATAGAACCTAAGTGTAGAGAATTTTGGTATTCAAGTTTTTGGGGAGAGCTGTGTCGTGTAAATAGGTAAATGAGAGACAGAAACTGTAAAGTGCTTAATAAATGTACCATTTACCATTCAGTTCTTTACTGTACTATAGTGAGGTTAACGGGTGATGAGGTTGATCAGTCAAGGTCGTCAGTCTGCCAGCAGCATGGTCGTGACACTCCAGCCAGTTTTATTAGAAGTGAAGAAACAGATCTATTTAAATGTCAGGTGTGATTGATATGCAGTTCAATTATCTGGCCTGTTTTCAGTAGTTAGTAGTTTATTTATTTCATGTTTGAGTGTGGACGTCAGGTGACGGTGGTGGTGGAGCACCGTAGGTAAAGAACAGACAGTGGGTGTGAATGAAACCTCGACTGAATGTCCAAGGTCACATTGAAGGATCCAGTTTCCACATTTCATAATTCATCATCCCAACCTCGAGATTGAACCTGTTCCTCTCTGAAGATGAGCTCTGTGTGTGTGTGTGTGTGTGTGTGTGTGTGCGTGTGTGTGTTTGTGTGTGTAAATGGAGTAGGCTCCAGTGCTTTGTTATGTCCACTGTATCGATGGAGGACAGCAGACAGACTGTACATCACTCATAGTACAGACAGTGGACAGCAATGGACTGAGCGCTCTGTATGTATGCGTGTGTGTGTGTGTGTGTGTGTGTGTGTGTGTGTGTGTGTGTGTGTGTGTGTGTGTGTGTGTGCGTGTGCGTGTGTGTGCGTGTGCGTGTGCGTGTGTGTGTTTAGACAGCGGTGAAGGACTGTGCCACAAAGCCAAATAGGTGAAACTGGCCAGAGCCCTACACAGACAGAGTTCAGGTTGTGACTCAAAGAACCTCCAGGTCAACGTGTTTGTTTGTCTTTTGTATTCTTGTTGAGCTGAGTTCGGTGGTCAAACTCTGGTTCTACAGGGCTCTGAGAGTACGTCCACACTTCAAGCTGTTCCACACTAGGGCCGAACCAATATTCCAACGTGAAAATGCAAAAAGAAATTTGTGTGCATAAATTTTGCTCAGGAACAATGTATACCAAGCCTCCCCCCCATTAGTGCACACATCCTCCATTTTTTAAAAGAAAAATCACGCAATATGGCCCAATGAGCTCTTCTGATTTGTAAGTGCCACTGCTAAAACCAGTCATTCTGATTCCATTATTAATTTCTACCTGGACCATTAACAGTTACACAACTTTTATTTAGACTCAGATTAGACTTATTCTTTTCTTTTTCTGAAGGAGTTGTTCAAATACAAATCAGGCTTTGTTGTGTGATTAATTTACAGGTAAGTTTCAAGTAATGTGTTTAAATGTAATTTTGTACATTTTGCAGCTAACGGCAGTAGAAAACCACTTAACACAGAAAATGAAGCAGTCTTCAGGCACATGCCCCGCTACTTCCAGGAAAAAATCTGAATACTTAATATGGACTTAATATCAAAATATTTAGAAGAGACAGAAAATTGTCTTCTTAACTTCACTGCCACACGGCTTCCTGCCAAGTTCATGTCATTGTTTTCCAAAAACTCAGTTTTCCTCGTTTCACTAAAACACATGGCCACTATTTTATGGCTGTCTCTGACTGAGAGCTCTATTTAAAAATTAAATTTAAAAAAACTCCATTCACTGAGGTGCAGCTGAAAGCCAGTATATGGACTTTGAGTTCAGAGTATTTTGTCAAAATATGTTATAATATAAATCATTTTTGACATCTAAGAACAAAACTCATATAGGGCACATAATATATTAAGTTAAGAATTAGGTATTCAAAATTTAAAAAAGAGCCATTAAATTTAAATCACAGTTAAACACCATACAGTAGGCTGTTACACTGTAACTCCAATAGTGATATTAGGAAAATGTACACAAATCTGCTTTGACAAGAGCAGAAGACAGATGTGTTTATATATTTTCATGTTTCATGTTTCAGCTGATGAAGGCCAGGAGATGTGCGTGGAAGCTCAAGGAAAAGCGAGTAAGTGGACCTTGAGTCAAATCTAGTGCTGGCCATCATGCTTTCAGTTGCAATCTCAGCCGCACCAACAAACAAGATTAAAGTTGAAACAGTTGAAACTGATTGAACTTTGAGCGTAAAATCCCAATGGTGACACGTGTCAGCTTTCCAGGAAAGCAACAATTTTATCACAATCGCTCCCTGGACCAGCAGATCCAGAGCCAGACTCCAGCTGCTGAACTCTGACTCTGTAAGGCTCTGGTCTCAGTCCATTGGCTCTACATGTCCAGAGGCTGAAAGGTCGATTTCTTTCCTTTTCAGACCAGAAAAAAGATAAATAGGAGAATGAGGTGAGAGGAGATGGTCTCTGTGCTGCACTCCCCTCCCTCCTTCCACTCCTCCCTCACACATCCCTCCTCTGCTCCATGCTGCTAGCCTTCCCACATTATATCTCCCTTTTTCTCTTTTCAGTTTTCTTTTGTCACACATCTTTTCCCCATCCTCACTTCATCCCTCACTCTATCTAGTTCTCCCGTTCTCTCTCTCCACCTCTACCCTACTCTATCTTTTTATCTCTTTCACTCCTCTCCTTATCCAGTCTTCCATCCCTCTCTCTCTTTCCCTTCTCCTCTCCCTCTATCATTCATCTTTTTTCTTTTTTCTCCTCTTTCCCCTTTCACACATCCACAATACCTGGGCTGGAGTGAGGGAGAGAGAGCAGCTGTTGCCATGCAACCCAGCTGACCGGCGAGGTCTGGAGAAGAGAGGGGGGGTTGGAGGAGGAGGATTGTGGGGGAGGAGATGAAGGACTGGGAAGGAGGTAGAGAAGGGAGGAAGGAGAGGAGGGAAGGAGGCTAGATGATGAGAGGCAGGAAGAGGAGGGAGCAAACACAAGGGAGGAGAAAGAGGAGGAGGTGAGGAGAAAGAAAAGAAAGGGGGAGGATAAGGTTGTGGTCACTGCTCACTGATTGCAGGAGTCGCTCCGGCCAATCAATTTCAGCAGGTGCGTGACCAGAGCTGTCCAGCATCAATCACACACACACACACACACACACAGGGGAAAACTCATTCATTACAGGGGAATTTAGGAAAGTAACAAGGAGAGAAACAGAAAAATGTGTGTTACAGAGAGAAAGCGAAAGCAACAGAGGAGTGAAGGAGAAATAAAGGAGGAGAGTTTAGAGTCGAGGCCTCAATCAATCTGTCTTTAAAATTTTACTGCTGTCATTGAGCTGAACACCACAGACTAAATAAATGTATGTTTAATCAATCACAGTCATAACAGTAATGTGCATTAATAATCAGGAAGAGGACAAACAGTAATAGAAAGACCAACACAACATCATTAGCATGTTAGCAACCAGGGGCGGACTGGGATAATAATTCAGGCTGGGAATCTAACGCTAGCCCAGGCCAGTCTCCACAATAACAGACCATGTGTACGTTTTGTTGAAATATTTTCTCTGCTTACTGTTTTACTGCCAGGAACATCTTTTTTAGTTTTATTACTACAAACAAAAACTGCTTCATAATACATCCAAAATAGTTAAAAACAGCCAAATGTCCTCAGTTTCAAGAGTTAGTCAACTGCACTTCCATAATTAAGAGTGTGTGTTTTGCACCTGGCATTTCCTCAGAGCTCTGACTGGACGTGTGTTGATCATTAAGAAGCTCTGGGAGCTCTGAGTAACTGGATCACTTCCACATGACAGAACAGAGTATACAGGTCTTTATTTTCCTGCTTTCCTACAGAGCATGATTAAGTGTTGATATCATTTATTACTCACAGCAAGAGGGTTCTGGGTTCGCACCCGCCGACCGGCTGGGGCCCTTCTGTGTGGAGTTTGCATGTTCTCCCCGTGTCCGCGTGGGTTCTCTCCGGGCACTCCGGCTTCCTCCCACCACCCAAAGACATGCAGGTTAGGTTAATTGGTGATTCTAAATTGTCCGTAGGTGTGACTGTGAATGTTTGTCTGTCTCTATGTGTCAGCCCTGTGATTGACTGGCGACCAGTCCTGGGTGTACCCCGCCTCTCGCCCAATGTCAGCTGGGATTGGCTCCAGCCCCCGCGACCCTCTAAGAGGATAAGCGGTATAGAAAATGGATGGATGGATGGATAGTAGTAAAAGGATTTACTTTATTTTAAACATTAATGTCAAGCGAAGATACCAGCACTGGACTAACTTTACCCCGCAATTGAATTCACCACATAACGTTAGCTACAGTAGCTTTATGGGTAGTCTACTCATCTAATGGTAAGTTAGCAAGTTAATGTTACATTAGCTTACATTACTTGCGGCTATTTCATTGGAATGAAATGACATAACGTGAATAAACGTGACTAAACGTAACGTGAATAAAACTTTAGTACATTTCCTGGTCTGTGAACGTGATTTCTGCCTGAGTCACGTCAGATAGATTTTCATTGGCAATGGTGGTTGTTTAACAATGAAGACACTCTTTTTTATAATGTTTTGATTGAGAGACCCGTAGTGCAGAAATTAAATACTGTGCGTTTAATGTGTAAAAACACAAAAAACTTTATCAGTTAGAATGTAAATATAAAATAACTGTTGTCTTTGTGTGTCATAACCTATATACTGTATATTGACATTATGAATACTATTTAGGTAGAGGAAATGAATAAGCCCTTATGGGTTTTTTTTCCTCTCCCTGCACATTAGTTTCCTTTTTTATCTTTACTTAATTTGTTTAATTTTAACTTGTGCAGATGAATATAATTCTAACTCAAATAGAGGTAGAAGTGCTGTTAGTAGCAGCAGTTGTAGTTGTATTATAATTTGCCTAATGCATGTTTCTTTTTGATATGGTGTAAGTATACTGCTGTGCATAGTTTTTAGTCCACAACAGTTAAATGAACGTATTACATTTTATAGTGTAAGTGTGACCTGCGAAATTGCACATATAAGTTAGTTTTGGGTAAGGTATAACATTTTACATTCATCATATGTTTGATATTGTACATAATCTCTTTACAAACAAATAAAATAAATGGAAAAAAAGAACAAGTTCCAGTAGCAGTATTAGGAGTAGTAGTAGCAGAGTTGTAGATAAACTTCCTCCCTTTCTTTGTCCCCCTCCTCATCCTCCCTCTGTCTGTCTCTGCTGTCTCCTTCATTAAACTTGAGGCTCCCAGACATCAGAACTCGTCGGTTTTACTGATCAGTCTGTCTCTAAACAGTATTGATCCATCCTTATATGAGCTACCATTGATCTGATCTGTTAGAATGATTTTACCCCATGACACACACACTGTAAAATATGACAAGCACCACAAATTATTTCACTCCATCTAACAATGTAGTCAGACCAGAAGTGACTGTCACTGATGTGTAAGCAGTACAGAAGCTTACTACAACCTCTGTTACATCTGTCCCCAGAAGCAGCTCTCATTACAGTACTATAGCCTCTAAAGGTGCTGAAAAATCTTCACCAGTCTGACATATAAAACTGTGAGGTTACTTCAGGCGTCAAAGTAAAAAGTGAAATTAACCAATGAATCCGCTGCTGAAAATAGTCCCAATAAATGCGTTATTGTACTTACTCCTGTTTCAGCAATGAGTGGAAAGTAACCATAGTATATACATAGTACTGTACTTAAGTACAAATTGCAAGTACTTGTACTTTACTTGAGTATTTTCATTTCATCACACTTTATTCTTCTACTCCACTACAATTCAGAGGGAAATATTGAACTTTTTATTCCACCACATTTATCTGACAAATAGTTACACACTACTTCATCAATTAAGATTTGCATACAAAACATATGAAGAGCTTATAAAATACGATGCTTTGTTATAGATTAAACTACCCAACAATATATAAAATTAGAGCTGAAATGATTGGTAGATTAATTGATTAGTCAATTCACAGAAAATTAAAACTATTTTAAGAACTGATTAATCGTTCAAGTCATTATGGTATGGTTAAGGTTAGGTAACTAAAACACATAGTTAAGGTCAGGGAAAGATTGTTGTTAAAGCAAACATCTGCAGGTCTGTGATGGGAGTCACATTCCACTCTCCTGTATGAAAGTCAGACGTAATGCAGATTTACAGCAGGATATAAAGCTTCCAGATAATATGCTTTCTCTTAGAGCTGAAACATGATACCTGGGGTTTCTGTACATATTAGATAAATTAATATCTGATACTGTACTGAATAGAAAAAAATAACCCGTCATTTTAATAAAGATAAAATACTTATTTTGTAGAATATTAAAAAACATTTCGTGTCAATAATTATCTTATCAATACCAAATCAAATGAGTAGTGTTTGAGTACTGAAATATTGATGTAGCGTACCCACTGCTACCCTCCCCTGGGCCCGCCAACAGAGACACACACACACACTGTTCTCGGGTATAACCCGTAGGTTTCTTTAATCACGCTTATCTGCCCGGGCTCTCTCTCTCGCTCCACCCGCGCACTCCCACGGCTGTGGTCCTCTGTCCGGCGTGTCGTCGTGTCGTTCATCCAGGCCAACTGCACTCCCGTCCTCAGGGCTGCTACTGCTTAAGAAGCACACACATCAACCCCTGATGCGCTGCACCTGTGCCTCCCCGGGCGACCCGCCCCGAGCTCCAGAGCCACTCCCCCACTTCTCCCTCTCTGCAGCCACGCTCCAACCACGCCCCACCACCACATACCCCCACCGCCCGACTGAGGCCGGGGAGCCATCCGGCCGAACCTACTCCCCCCCCATAGGACGAGAGAGGAAGTCGGCTACAGCCATCTGCACCCCCGGCCTATGGACCACCCTGAACTTAAAGGGCTGTAAAGCCAGATACCACCGGGTGATCCGCGCGTTGGCATCTTTCATGCGGTGGAGCCATTGGAGCGGAGCGTGGTCCGAACAGAGGGTGAAGGCCCGCCCCAGCAAGTAGTACCGCAGGGCCCCGACCGCCCACCGGATAGCCAAGCACTCCTTTTCAATTGTGCTGTACCGGGACTCCCTCTCTGACAGCTTCCGGCTGATGTACACCACTGGGCGGTCGACACCCCGCACCTGCTGGCACAACACGGCCCCCACCCCCCTGTCCGACGCGTCGGTCTGCAGTATGAAAGGGAGAGAGAAGTTAGGTGTGTGGAGCAGAGGCTCCCCACAGAGAGCCTGTTTTAACCCATCAAACGCCATTTGGCACTGCTCCGTCCACTGAACCGGATCTGGGGCACCTTTTCGGGTGAGATCAGTGAGGGGGCTGGCCAGATCTGCAAACCCCGGCACAAACCGGCGGTAGTACCCGGCCAACCCCAAGAACTGTCTCACCTCTTTTTTGAACTTGGGCCTTGGGCAGGCTGCAACCGCTGCGGTCTTGTCTAACTGCGGCCGCACCTGCCCTCCCCCCAAGAGATGCCCCAGATACCGCACCTCCCTCCGTCCAACCGCACACTTCTTCGGGTTGGCCGTGAGCCCCGCCTGCCTTAATGAACCGAGCACCGCAGCCACCCGCCGCACATGCTCCGCCCAGCTGTCACTATAGATGATCACGTCATCCAGATAGGCGGCAGCATATGCGGCATGTGGCCGCAGCACCCGGTCCATGAGCCGCTGAAACGTGGCTGGAGCCCCGAACAACCCGAACGGGAGTGTGACAAATTGGTACAACCCGTACGGAGTGGAGAAGGCCGTCTTTTCCCTGGACTCCTGAGACAGGGGAATCTGCCAGTAGCCCTTGGTCAAGTCCAGTGTGGTGAAAAAGCGCGCAGTACCAAGACGGTCCAGGAGCTCGTCGACCCTGGGCATAGGATAGGCATCAAACTGTGACACGTCATTAACTTTACGATAGTCCACACAGAACCGAATAGACCCATCCTTCTTAACAACAAGAACGATGGGGCTACTCCAGGCACTGTGTGACTCCTCGATTACTCCCATTTCCAGCATGGCCTTTAACTCCCGCTGAACCACTTTGCGCTTGTGTTCAGGCAACCGATAGGGCCGTGAACGCACCGTCACGCCCGGGTGAGATTCAATGTGGTGCTCTATGAGGGATGTACGCCCTGGCAAGGGGGAGAATACGTCCGCAAACTGCTGCTGGAGCCTGATTATGTCTGCCCTCTGGGACGGAGTAAGGAGACGGTCACAGGGGAGTGGAGCTGAGGCGACCGAGGTTGGCACCTCAGGCCCCAGCTCATCCGTCTCCTGCACTGTCGTCACCAGAGCCACAGGCACCACCTCCTTCCACAACTTAAGGAGGTTCAGGTGGTAAATTTGAGCGCCCCCCCCCCTGTCAGTGCGTGCCACCTCATAGTCGACATCACCCACTCGTCGTGTGACCACAAAGGGCCCTTGCCACTTGGCGAGTAATTTAGAGCTGGAAGATGGGAGTAATACAAGTACCTTGTCTCCCGGTGAGAATTGCCTCAGCCTGGTTCCTCTGTTGTACAGGCGCTGCTGACGCTCCTGGGCCTGCAGCAAATTCTCACGTGACAGCTGCCCGAGCGTGTGGAGTTTTGCTCGCAGGTCCAGGACGTACTGAATCTCATTTTTGCTGGGGCTGGGACCCTCCTCCCAGCTTTCCTTAACTAGGTCCAGTGCCCCGCGTGGTTTTCTGCCGAACAACAGTTCAAAGGGAGAAAATCCCGTGGAGGCCTGGGGAACCTCCCGCACTGCAAACAACAGAGCATCAAGCCATTTATCCCAATTGCGACTATCATCGTGAATGAACTTACGAATCATGGACTTCAGGGTTTTGTTCATCCGCTCCACGAGCCCGTCTGTCTGCGGGTGATAGACACTCGTGCGGACCGATTTGATGCCCAGTAATTCGTACAATTCCCTCAGTGTGCGTGACATAAATGACGTGCCCTGATCAGTCAGAATCTCTTTCGGGATTCCAACTCGGGAGACTAATTGAAACAGTGCCTGCGCTACTTTCTTCGCTGAAATGGAGCGCAAGGGCACCGCCTCGGGATATCGGGTTGCATAATCTACCACGACTAGCACAAAACGATATCCCTGTGCGCTACGGGAGAATGGCCCGATGAGGTCCATCCCGATTCTTTCGAACGGGGCCTCCATCAGCGGTAAGGGCCGCAACGGGGCCCTGGGGGTGGCCGGCTGGTTTACCAGCTGGCATTCAGGGCAAGCCGCGCACCACCGGCGGACATCACCCCAAATGCCTGGCCAATAGAAACGGGCCATTATCCGGTTCAGTGTTTTGTCACTCCCCAGGTGCCCAGCCATCGGGTTGTAATGAGCCGTCTGGAAAACCATTTCCCGGCGGCTTTTCGGCACCAACAACTGGGTGTTTATTTCACCGGTTTGAGTGTCACGACTCACTCGGTATAGTCTTTCCCTAGGGCTGCTACTGCTTAAGAAGCACACACACCAACCCCTGATGCGCTGCACCTGTGCCTCCCCGGGCGACCCGCCCCGAGCTCCAGAGCCACTCCCCCACTCCCCCACTCCCCCACTTCTCCACGCTCCAACCACGCCCCACCACCACAATTGATTACTGTGTCTTTATTGAACCAAAGTCACCATCTCCACCTGTGGTACATTACAATCTGAGCACTGATTCTGTATGACTCATTCTTTTACAGTGTACCGACCTCCCAGCTCTTCAGGGGGAATAAATAGGGACAGTCACATGCGGCAGAGTGGCACTGACTCAGTTCATTTCAGAAAATGTAATCTGCGATGTTTGATTATGAGATGATGAAGGTGAAAATGAAAGTTAATGTGATTGAGGGAAAGAGAGTGAGTGACACAGATATGTGGGAGAGAGGAATAGATAGTTGCAGAGATACAACAGAGAAACAGAGGAGATGAAGTAATTCACATTTTTACACCTGCTTCATTTTCCATCAGGTATTATCCAGAATCTCACAAGAAATCCATTCATATTAGAAGATACAATCAATGTGAGTTTGAACAGAATACATAAAAAGCTGAATCATTTTAAATAGTACAAAAAAAAACTTTCCTCCTTCTCCATAACCTGCATATTTTTACACATATTCATATTTGAGTGCACAGGGATTTTTGTTTCATTTGTAGTCAGGGTTTAAGGTGATTTATTTTTGTTGTTTAAATAAAACCTCTAATGCGCAGCCTAACTAGCCTACTAGCTAAGTTGTATTTTGTACTCATGTTTGGACAGGTTTCAGTTTGGTACAAGAGGTCTTAGCATTTCAACAAGACATCCCATGGAGTAGTAAATTGATGGCCACCAGGATGTAGCTAGGATGTGCCAATCTGTTCCACAAATATCAAATCAACCACAGCGTCACATATTTGCCCAGAAATGATGGTAAATAAGCCTTTCCTTTAGCAGAACATCTTCTTTCTTGACTTTGTGCATGCAAAGTCATTAATTGAATCCTCAAAGTCCATTCCCTTGACTAGTTCAGATTCAATGGCCAGCAGGAAGAGCACAGACAGCTGTTTCTCATAGTTCTCCTGAGTCTTTTAAGTTGAGAGAAAGATCCCTAGCAATTGGTAATGGACAGGGTTAAGAACAGCCTGATTGCAATAAACACGCTTGGGAAGGTGGCCTGTAGCCAATTTTTTCACAGAATTTTCAGCATCTCCTCAGGTGAACGGTTTTTCTCTTCCCGCACAAAATTCTTCAACTGAATAAGTTCATCTCCAAAGGCTTTGTCCAGGTCATCTGGATATGTGGTGGAGAGCGCAGCAGCGCGTTTACACAGACCATCACAGTCTGTGTCAGAATCAAATAAAACACCAAATAGTCCATTCAAGTCCCTGTTTGCATCAATGCGTTTAGCAAGACAGCACAGCAACCTGTCAGTGATCACATTGTAGGTTTCCACCTTGAATCACTGACTCATGTTTAGCATCGCATCGTTCTCTGTGGACTCATCTTCAAAGGTTTTTCTTTTTCTCACCTGCTGTGTCTCGTGGTGATAGAACTGTGTCACACCCTTCACATCCCGAGATGACTTTTCAAACTGAGAAAACTGATCTCTGACTGATGCCACAAACAAATGCAGAGATTCTAGCAGTCGCTGTGCAGTCTCTAAGTTTATATCACTCTTTTGCAATGTGTGGCTTTGAACCTACTCAGCACAGTATCCAGTAGATTCGCCATTATTGCAGTCTCCAATTTATTAAGTTTATGACAGAGCGCAGCAGCTTCACACTTGGCGTCATCCTTCTACTCTGCATCTGTTGTGAACCTTCCCAAGGCATCTCTTATAGCACTGTAGTTTTCTCTCAAAGCTTTGGTGGAGTCAGCTCTACAACTCTATCTAGTACTGGACAGTGGAGTCCTGATGACGTTCACATCCTTGTTGTTAAATATCCGATTCCAACGGTGAGGGGATGCGGCACAAAACGCATACAGTGACGAAGGTCAAAGAAATCACTCACATCTTTACAGCTATTGTCAATGCTGTTTACACCAACAAGATTAAGTGAATGTCCAGCACAGGGCATGTAATGAATCAGGGGGTTGGCTTTTTCCAGATGTGCATGAAAACTGTTATATTTACCAGCCATGTTACTGGGGTGGTCATAACTTTGTCCCCAGCAATTTGACAAGTCTAACCCCAGATCATGAACCATTCTTATTACACATTCAAGACCTCAAGACCTTTTTCCAGTATTTGCCATCAGCATCCCTCTGAAGCCCGAGCGAAGCATCCACTCGGCCCACATTCTTCAATCTGCGCAGTAAAGAGAGCATGCTGTGCCTATGGTTTGCACTCCTCACGTGGTCCGAAATTCGCTCAGGATGTCTCCAGTCAGAGAACCCAGATGTAAAAGCATTATGTTGTGAGGATAGCAATAAATTGTGCAACACATACATTTAAGTTTCCATGTAATACGTTCCTTTGTTGTTATCAGGAGGGCTTTAAATGCACACAAATAATTTGAATTTCTTCATATTAACCAGATCTTAATAAATAGATCACAGTAGCCCTCGAATTAGACTTGTAACTAGGCTTAAAACTTCAGCTGATAGTGATACTGTCTTTATCCATGCTGCCAACTGGATAAAACATTACATTGTCTTAGTACTTAGAACATTTATATCAATAAGCTCAGCATTTAATATATCCTCCAGTGGATTCAAACTAGCGACCTTCTGCTCACCAGTCTTCCTCTGTGTCACCTGAGGCAGAGCCAGCCTGGAGATTTAACACCAGAGACTGTGGATGGTAGGACGAATGAGAAACAGATATATTAATCATCTTCAGAGGAAATGACCTGTAAAAATGACAATCAGTATCTATCCAAATATTAGCTCACACATCCCATCACTGCTCTGACTCTCAGACTGAATTGTTTAATCATTGACTGCGACTCAGCGGCACATTTTAAGTGGATTTAAGTAAAGAGTATGTCTGTCTGTGGACACACACACACACACCCTCTTGTAGCTGCTTTGTAGTTTCCCAGTTCAACTAGTTTAACCATTGATGTCCTGACTGTTTACTGACTGATTGCTGCTATCACTGTATCTTCTAGGACAATGGCCAATGGTTGATGTATTCTGAGTTCCACGGTCAGCTCTACACTGCAGGTGTCACGAGGGTGCAGGAGAGTGACAACAGGGGAAAGACCCAAATGCAGAAAGTCGAGACGGCAGGAAAATTTCAGTGGTTTAATGACGAAAACAGCATACATGTAGGTAAAGGTAGGCAGACAGGAAATCTACCAGCTACTTTCATATTTTACCAGCATTTGGCTGGTGGCTGGGGCTAATTTTCCACCCTGCTGGGGAATTAGGAATGTGGCTGGAGAAGAGGGACAGAGAGAAAGACTGTTACAGAAGGTACAACACTCCCTCTGGCAACCTTATTTGAGGTCTTTAGAACTGTAAACATTTGGTTGTTTTGAAGATAATTAGCTTTGTCCATCTAAAGTAATCAGACATGGTTAACTTGTGTCTGTTTTCAGTTGGGGACTGATCATTTCATCATTGAGCCATCTTTTGTGTTTTGGTAATGTTAGCTATACAACCATCTGCTCAGCTAACTATCAGTTCAATCAGGAGAGACAATCAGGTATGAGTGAACAAATATTTATTGACATGTGCATAAAGATGAGAAATGTTAAGAGTCTGGCGATTAGACCCCATCGTGACGTCATCATAATTTAAGGGGGGTAGAGAAGCCGTGAGCAGTATAGGATACCCCCCTGATGGAGTCTAGACACTGGTGGTGGTGGTGGAAGGATGCTGAAGATCTGGTTGCGATGAGGGGTGGACTTCTGGTAAGCTCGACCCAGACACTGAATGTGGTGAGATGGAGGTGAACAGGGTGGAGGAGGGTCGCAACGAATCCACACTGAAATGATAGCTGACAGCAAGCGAGAGGAGAACAGATTTAAAGTTTGACAGCAGCAATGTGATTGGCTGATGGAAATTGTAGCAAAATCTGGTTGGATAAGTGAGAGAGAAAACATCCATAATCAGCTGATTGAGAAGCAGAGAGAGAGAGAGAGAGATGTGAAGGAATGAGGCATAAACATAGTCTTCCTGATTGAACTTACGCTGTGCTTGGGGTTTTATTAATTATTTTTAAACATATTATTATTGTTTTACATTATGGATGTAGGTTCAAGCTTGGATATGTTAAATTATTAATTAAAATAGTTGTTAGTAGATAAACATTTTTAGAATTTGTTGTTTTTTGTCAGCTTACTAGTACTTACTAGTGATTAAGTTTACACAGAAAGCCCAGGTCTGATGATGTAGTACCTGCCGGGCCAGTTGGCAAGCTAACCATAGACTGTATATAAAGATGACAGCTCCCCAAAGTGAAGCCAAAACATCTGCATCGCCCCCTGGTGGCTGGCTGCAGTATAGGTAATAAACCCTGCCTCATCCATGTTAGCGGATGGGACATGGGCCAAACTGAAAAATCAAAGTACACATCAAATTTAAATAAGAGTTTGGTTTTGATTAGTTATTTGATGCTATAAAAACGTGGTGTCACGTCATGATTGACAACTGTGTGCTCGCGATTGGTTCAGGTGGGTGTATAGGCAGGACCTTGATACGGATCACTACTGCGCAGACTCTGGCTCCAAATTACATCACCAGCGCAAGATGGCTTCATTTTTGTACAGCAGGAGGAAGTGGAGACGTGTCGTCCATCTTCATATACAGTCTATGGGCTAAATGGTAACATGTTAGGGCTAACTAGCCACAATAACCTGCCAGCCAAGCTTGCTACCCACCCATTAGCTAGCTGGCTTGGTCACCCAGTTAGTTAACTGTTAGTTAATAAGTTGACTGTGTTAACTTATTATTCATGAACAATGACACAGTTTATTCAAGAGATGTATTTGCGTTGACTAATGTCTGAAATCTTTCTGCAGAACATGCTTATTCTTTGTCATGGAGCAATTTATCCTCTGGCACAGTAAGGTAGTATAAAATTGGATGGTGCGACACAGCATAGCATTTTGGACTCTTTGGTTCTCCATTCCCTCCGATGCCAGCACTGGCAACATGGTTTGAAATGAGTGAATGGCACAAATTCACATGTCAAAGTTCACCCAAGTTGAACGCTATGGATCCACTGATCCATAGGCATTTTAACAACAAACAGTTCCCTGATTTCACATGCAGCAGATACAGAACAACATTAACATTTATGTTGAGTTGTGTCTCTGGCCACCTGGCAAATGTTAAGTCCAATTTTCACTCTCCTTTTAGCTTCTTTTTTGGTCTTCACTGACTATTGAAAACAGCTGCAGTGGTCCTTCATAAAAAATTAACACTAACATAAAGACATGATTTTGTTCTTATACCCAGCAATGACAACAACATAGACATGACATTTCCTCTCTTGTCCTCCTTTTGTCTCCTCTCCTCTTCCTTACTTTTATGCCTCCTCCTCCCTTCTCCTCCTGATATGTAGTAATATGTAGAGATGATGACCTATTGATTTCTGCTGGAGGAATGTGGAACACACTCAGGTTGTAATCTCACTTGTTCTGTAATTAGCAGTTGACTTATTACACTGAGACTGAGGCTGTGACACTGCAGGGCTACAGGCAGAGGCTGACTGATGCTTGTATTTTATTTCATTTTTGGGCGTGTGTGAATTTTTGAGATGATATACCATGACTTCAATTTGAGCCTCTTCATGCAGCAAACTACTAAAAATAAGAAGTATTCTGGACACCAGAAAAAGCTCTGAAACTGCAACTAGACCATCATGGAACACAAAAACTCTCTAATGAAACCTGGATTACAGTACTCCTACTACTGCTACTCCTAATCTCATTATTGCCACTAGCTGCTGCCAGTACAGTTGCTACTACTGACTGTGATTTACTCCTTTTCTGTCCACTGTAGATCAGTGGTTAGCATTTCATTAATTTTGTTTTGTGGTTGCTATGGGAGTATTTCCGTGCAGCATACATAATCAGTTTTTTTTTAGTTTTTTTATTTTAATGTATTTTATTTTACAGGGATCTCTGCATACCTGTATTCAGACAGGTGTATAGGAGAACAGTCCAGGTTACAAAAATTAGCTCCCGCACAGTGTCGACAACTATAGTAAATTTATTGAATAGTTACATTTCAGTCATGCGACCATTGCCTGATGAAAGTTGCCTGACAATTGTTAAGTGTAATTTATTTGATTTCATTAAGGGAGTAAGTAAGGGAGTGCCGTCATGTTTAAAGTCAGCATTTCAATTTTTATCTACTTTAAGACCACAATCTTTCCTGAATCTTAACCAAGTGCTATGAATTGCTTAATTCATTACACAGTTCACCATGCTTTAGTTGCTAGAATAGATATTGTCGGAAAACAATTCAAATACATTGAAATACATTGTGTCACGGCTACTGCCATGTCTCTAGTTTTCCCTTGTGTTTCCTTGTCTTCCCCTTCCCTTGTGTCACCTGTGCTCCCTTGTCTGTCTCTCTGTCTCTCTGTCTGTCTGTGTGTGTGTGTGTGTGTGTGTGTGTGTGTGTGTGTGTGTGTGTGTGTGTGTGTGTGTGTGTGTGGCGTGGCGCTCCTCTGACGCTCCTGGTTTCAGACTGATTACACACACCTGCCTTCCATCAAGCTCATCATCCTGCAGTATATCTACTCCGGCTCTTCATCCACTCTTCGCTAGATGGTTGTTTCTGCTACAGTTCACCTTCTTGCCCTCTGCCTCAGTCAGCTACCTCCGCGTTCATTCCACCTCCATTCCCTGCAGCCCTTCCAGTAAATCCTTTTCATTCATCTAATTACTGAGTCTGTGTCTGTGTTTGGGTCCACTCGACAAAACCATAACATGTTGTCAATGAATATTTTCCAGACACGTTCTGTATGAACATTTTGTGTTCATTAACAAGACTAAGAGTCTACAGCCATGCTAGCTGCTCCTCTGTGAGACTGTAGGCACAGCAGTGCTTTCAGCTAAACGCTCACAATGGCAATGCTAACATGCTGATGTATAATAATAGCAGGTATAATGCTTACCATGTTCACTATATTAGTTTAGTGTGTTACCATGCTAAGATTTGGTAATAAGCACCAATTACAAAGTACAGCTGAGGCTGATGCCATTAGCCGAAAGCTATTAGTTTTGCATTGGAGTCAGTTCAGCTAATGTCTCCTCATTAACAATCAGTGTAGAGTTGTTAAATGAATGCAGTAAATACTGTATGTGATTTATGAAACTGCATCAAATCAGAGGCTGACAAGATTATTTTTTGAAAGTGCAATACTGTCTCGGCTTTATATACACAGGTGTCTTTTACTGTGATGGATTATAATATAAATGAATAAGAAAATTAAAGAAATAGAAAACTCTTAAACCAGGTGAATCTCGGACACTGAGTGGAGATTGTTCTGTTGTTTTGAAGATTTAAAATGTGACTGAGCTGTGAAGATGAACATTGTAGTGACAAACAGAGTCACACCAGCTGCATGCTCATCATTACTAATTTATATCTGACCCTGTCTGCTAAAACTCCAGAGACCAACACACACACACAGGACTGAGATTAAAGGGTAATTCTGCTTACAAAGATACTTTATGTGTGTTTTGCTGAACAATCAGAGTTGATTGTTGAGGAGATACTGTGATTAGAGGACACTAAACACCGTCTGGAGAGACAGAAATGTCACAGTCAACACAAATAAAACTCCAGAGACCAACACACACACACACACACACACACACACACACACACACACACACACAAACAGTACATATGACAGATACAGACAGGCTCCAAACCACTGGACATGCTTTTGTCACAGCGTGGCTTATTTTCCAATTTGTCTTTGAAATTCTATGTATTACCTGATGGCACTGCTGAACACTAGCCAATGGGAAGGCTGGATTCAAACTATTTCAGCCAACCAAAGGAAAAGCCTCAGACCCCATTTCTCCCTGGTATGAACATGCCATCTGTGTCTGTATATCTTATCTGGATCAAAAATGCATGTTAATGCAGGCACAGGTGTAAATCCAACATTAACCCATTGCCCCAGTAAGCCATGACAGTGAGCCAGCATGCACAATACCAGGACCCTGAAACTGAAGCAGCTAAAAGGAATTCAGTCATCATTCATATAATTATTCATACCTGTGCAAGAACAAACTCTGGGAACAAATGTCCCTTCCTTTGCATGAGCTTCTAAGCTAATGGGGCACACACAAATATGAAGCGAATACACCAAGGCACTTTGTAAACTTTGTCCACAAGAAAAACACATCAGACAATGATGACAGTTACAAACTAGAGGAAGAAACATCTCCAGAAGGAGATGATGAGATGAACATAACGCTAGATAACGACGTTACACATGGACACGGCACCACGTGTGTGTTGATCAGAGATGGAGGAAGTATTCAGATCCTGAAAGTATCAATTGGCCAACTGCAGTATAAGAATACTCCATTAAAAGCTGTGCATTGAACATTTCAGTATCAAAAGTAAAACTACTTATAATTCAGAAAAATAGCCCCTGTGAGTATTTTATATTATATTATTAGAGTATTCTTAGTGATGCTCTTGGCAGAATTTTACTGTTGTGGTGTTGCAAATGTAAACAATTTTAGACTGGGTAGTTTAATCCATAGCAGCACATCATATTTTATCTACTCATCATATCTTTTATGGGTCACATCTTCATCTATAAAGAAACAAGTAATTATAGATGTCAGATAAATGTAGTGGAGTGCAGGGTTGTTAGGTAGAGGTTACAATACTCTAGCCTACAACACTGTAGCCCCCACCAGGACACCGTTACCATCACCATGTTAACCCATATTTTGTTTCCACCCCATTAACATTATTTTCAGTAGACAACGGAAGCTGCTGTTGCTAGAAGCAGTTAACTTTCACATTTTCACAATTTTCACATTGATCAGGGAAATGTGTCAGTTTAAGAGTTAATGAACAACTTACAACATCTTGTGCAGCTGTGTCCATCTCATCCATGCTTGCCGTCATTTTTCTGTTGCTATTTTGCATGCAAGTAGATAGGTAGCTTCCTGACATCCCCATTCTTAATCCTGCCTACAAAGCTGTGATTGGTCAATTGTTTCCATACCTGGAGGAAACAGCCGTCAGTGGGCACAACCAGACCTATTTGGATCCCATAACAACTCTGAGATGTGGGCGGTGATTCAGAGGTCTGGCACCAGACTAATGCTGAATGGACCCTGTGAGACAGTTATATTATTATATTCATTATATAATTGGATTAATATTACTGATTCATTAACATGTTAGCAGGATTTTAATGTTATAGTTGGTCTAGGTGGAGTTGAAAACTTAATTTACAAGGTAATTACAACTGTCAAACAAATGTAGTGAAAGTATAATATTTAAAGTAGCATAACATGGCTATGGTACTGGTTGCAAAATAATTGAAATCACTTAAAATACTCCACCTTGTCTACTTTTAAAGGATGAATTGAATATTGAATATTTTAACATAGCAGGACCCGTTTCTTTCTCAGATGGAGAGATATTGATAAAAATGTCAGATCTGAGATCTATGTATATTCTACCTGTGGAGGTGTTTACAGTGGGAGAGATTATCATTCTCTATAAACTTTGTATCTGATCTATTGCCTACTGTATCTGCTGCTTTTGGACTTTATCTGTTCATTTTGTTCGCCACCTGCTTTTGAGTACCATTTCAAAGTGGAGTGATAACCTGGAAACACTGATCTGCAGTATCTGGTCGACAATATGGACTGTTTACTGGATTCACAGCCTGCTAATTATATCTAGGGACATCCAGTCATATCAGTGGCTACACAAGGTTTCTAAGGCCTTTTTTTACCTTTCTGTAAGGGGAGCCACTGACAGTTTGTGTTAGTCATTGTCATTGTAGATTTCGATCATGGATCATATAGAGGAATCATTCAGTCATTCAGTCTGGTTACGTTATGTGGTTGTTACTTGATTGTTTCTGTGTTTTGCTTGTTAAAAAAACACACAGTGTGTGATATTTGACACAGTTTTGTGGTGACTGCCTACCAAAAAAATAAAATAAGTACCTCAAAATTCTTCTTTTGCACAGTACTTGGGTAAAAGCACGTACTTTTACTCAATTAGGCTACTTACTACTGTATGTGGTTACTTTCCACCGACTAGAAAAAGAGCTGTGTGTGTGTGTGTGTGTGTGTGTGTGTGTGTGTGTGTGTGTGTGTGTGTGTGTGTGTGTGTGTGTGTGTAAAAATACACACACAAATACAAAAACTAAATCATGTGTGTATGCTCGTAGGTGTGTTCGTATATAAAAATGTGTATATATTTAGTATGTGCACATATATCCTACATAGGGTGTAGATGAAAAAGTGTGTGTGTGTGTGTGTGTGTGTGTGTGTGTGTGTGTGTGTGTGTGTGTGTGTGTGTGTGTGTCTCTAACTAAATGGACAGGTCTAATCACCTCAGAGGGAGGAACCTCTTCCCCTTCCGCCGCCTCTTAACATTAACGGATATTAACGGCCCCCAACGCTCCTCCGTTTCCTACTGAGAAATGAAATACATCACTAATGGTTTATCACAAACACGGCTAATGCTTTATGCAGACCTCTTACCATTAATAAATGATGGCATGTAAATGGGGGAAGGGTGCTGTGAGAGCTGACGGGGCCTAAAGGGGGAGAGTTGGATCAGTTTCAGATATTAAACAGAAAAAGGAGTGTTTGATTTGTCTCATTTTGTGGCAATGAGGTGATTAAATCAGTTTTTACCATCTGTGAGTGCTGAAGAATGTTTTACAAATCTGTGGGGAGCACATTTAATACTAGTAGTAGCTCTGATTTATGGAAACAGAGTTTTGTCTGCTAATTGTACTGGGGAAACTCTTAATTGTTCCCTCAATTATTTGTTCCCTTATTTTACCAAATCAGGTTCTCAAATTACTTTTTAATTCCTTAGATTATTAGAGTTATGAAGAGTACAGTCTAGACCTGATCTATATGAAAAGTTTCCTGAGATAACTTTGTTATGATTTGGCACTATATAAATAAAACTGAATTGAATTGAATTGAAACTGAGTTAGGTTATCACCTTCATGTGAGATTCACTTCTAGTTTTTACAATTTTTTTAAAAAATGACCCAGATTAAAAGGATATTAGTTATAGGTTCTATGTGGAGTTTTCAGGAAGTCCTTGTTATCAATGACCCCAGTGGCCGTTGAGTGAACTGCAGTCAGCATCCTGCTCCTTGTGTTTGTGCTCCGTAGGTGTGAGCGGGCATCCTGGCCATCAGCTAAAACAGTGATTGGACATGACATACATGAAACTGAATGTGATTTATGATCATATTTAGAATAAAGTTACTATCTGTAATGTTTCTATATTTTATTTGGACCATTGGCTCCATGATACTAACTAGCTTGCTGTTTGCAAATTACTTTATCAGCTAACGTTGCTGCCATGTCTCTAGTTTTCCCTTGTGTTTCCTTGTCTTCCCCTTCCCTTGTATCGCCTGTGCTCCCTTGTCTGTCTCTCTGTCTGTGTGTGTGTGTGTGTGTGTGTGTGTGTGTGGCGTGGCGCTCCTCTGACGCTCCTGGTTTCAGACTGATTACACACACCTTCCTTCCATCAAGCTCATCATCCTGCAGTATATCTACTCCGGCTCTTCATCCACTCTTCGCTAGATCGTTGTTTCTACTACAGTGGTAGTTAACGTTTCTCCGTCATGTTCTAAATAATCTTAGTGTTTGTTTCCTCGTGTTGAAACCTCAAGTAATCGCTGTCTCTTTTTCCATGTTGTGTAGCTAAGTTACAGCTAGCTGGCTAACCTTAACTTAGCCTAGGTTACAATCCATTTACACATTGGCAATACACAGTGATTAATACATGTTAATAAACCTAACCAAACTGTGACCATTTCACAACATTAACCACATGTTAGAAAGTCTTTCTGGCAGTACAATGGTTGCAGTTAGGTTTAGGAAAAGATCATGGTTTGGTTCTAAGTCAACATTGAACTACAGTACATACTTTTGGTGCCTAAACCTAACCAAACTGTGACACAACGTTCACAACGGCACTCGCTCCATTTTGCTTTCTCTTTGTGAACTTTAATTAGTATTATTCCAAAATCGCAAATTAATTGACATTCATCTGGGCCCATCCTGCATCACTGTTAGTACAGAACAGTAAAGTGCATATAGATTTCTTGTACACTAACTGCAAACAGTATACGATGAGAATTGGTTTTTAACTCTAATCAGTTACTGTGAGGAGATGAAAACGGGTCAGATTGCCTTAAAACTAAGCTTTTGTCCTTGTGAACCCTGATTTTCAACACACACACGTTTGACCCTCACGTCCAGTATCCTACATGCTCCCCTGTGTCCTTATTAACCCAACCTCTGAGGCCACAATTCATCTCTCTGCTCCTGTCTCATTCCCTGTAATAACATCCTCGCCCCGCCGCCTCGTTTAACTTTTTCAATTAAAAGCGGAGGATCACTCTATTAACCCCGCGCCTCCTCCTGCCATTTTTCCGGCCTAACGTTGTTTTGGAGAGGGCCACGGGGACCACCCAGGCAGCCATATTTCACCCAGAAACCGGCGTCGGTCTTCGTGCGGTGACAGCGAGCAGCAGGCGTGAGGGTGAGTTATAGAGCCTCGATGGAGAGGGCAAATCATAAGTTTGTGTCTCGTCAGTGAGGAGGGAGACGAAGGAGGACAGATACACAAGGAGACACTGCAGGGTCAACACCTGTCCCTGTCTGTCTCTCTACCTGTCTGTCCTTTCTCTTAATGTCTCCGTACCTGTCCTTTTTCCCCCATCCGACACTGTCCCTGTATCTGTATCTGTCTGTCTTTTAGTGTTTTTCTATTTGTACCTGTCTGTGTTTACTGGTTCTTTCTATATACCTGTCTGACTTATTTTTTCTGTCTATCGTCTACTGTTTGTCTTTCTCTAAACCTGTCTGTATTTTACTGTTTCTGTCTCTCTGTACCTTTCTGACTCATGTCTGTACCTATTGTTCTTATTTTGTCTGTATCTGTATCTGTATCACATTTACTTTGTCTGTCTCTGTACCTCTTATTTTGCCGTAGCTGCATGCCTTCTTGCATCCAGGTGACTGAGGTATATTGTATTGTTGCCCCGCCTCTCCTGGTCCCTGTCACCCACAATATCTTTAGTTTGTTTTTCTAATTATCACAAGCAGCACAAGCTTTCCAGCTGGTTTCCTATAACATTTTGTACATCGTCCTATATTATTGTGTCTGTATTAAGCTGTGGCGCGTCTGTTCTTCAGCAGCCACATTTGTTCACGTTTGCAGGTCATTTAGATCACAGACGCTTTCTGGCTGTACTTGAATATGACGACCTTTTCTTGCTTCTAAACTTCTCTGTCATCACTCATTTGAAACGTTAGTACAGCCGATCTCACAGCACAGCTGCTGTCATAAACCTGTATTGTTGTTTAATTTATCTGACAATGTTGTGATTGTAAAATAATTATTTTATCTGCAGCTCAGCGGCTTAGTAATAACTGCTGGTCAGCATAGTATTTATAAGCCGGGATCAGATACCCTTCCTGTTGTCTGACAACAGAAAGAGAAAACTATGTAAATAAGAACAACTTTATCATAAATTCGACTGCATCATGGTGATCAGAGAGCTCTCTCTAGCTACAAACACAACATACTAGTTTTGCTGTGTATATGTGTAGACAAAGTCAGTAAAAAAAATAAATGCATCATTAAATATTAATTTTAAGTCAATTGCAAATAATTACATGCAAATATAGATAAATACATTTACAAGTGAATTTCAGGCTTGACGCAAGCTGCTCTGGCCAAAATAGAGCCAAGTGCGTAAAGAAAGCAGAGCAGGGGAAAGACTCTGTGACCAGTCTCTGTTTATATGTTGTACTCGTTAATGTTTTATGGATCAGTTAAAAGCCATTAAGAAGAACTCATTTTGGGTTGCCAGATTGAGTTTATCCTTTCTATTTGGTAATAATGCAGTTATGTTAGAAATCCATTAATAAATGGGTTTCTCTCTTCTAATAAGCCATCGAGGTTTCCATTATGTTAATAAGTCTTTATATAGTATAAAGAGTCAGTCTAGACCTGCTCTATATGAAAAGTGCCCTGAGATAACTTCTGTTATGATTTGGCGCTATATAAATAAAACTGAATTGAACTGAATTGAAGTCATTAATTAAGGGTTTGTAATCTATCTATTCTGTTGCTGTAAATGTTTCCCCAAAAGGAAAGCAGTCAAGAAATTTTCAAAACTTCCTGCAAAGTTGTTGTTAATACTGGTTTATAACTGATCTATAAGGCTATCTATTCTATCTATTATTTATTACCACTAATAAAGCCAATAGTTACACTTTATAAAGGGTGTCTTTACCATTATTGTTTCTATCACTCCTGTATGTCTTTTACTGTTTCTGTCTTTCCCTGTACCTGTCTCCCTTGTTTGTCTGTTTCTCTTTCCACTTCTGTCTGCCAGTTGCCCTCTACTCCCTTTCCTCTTCCTCTGTCGGCCTTTTAGTCTTTGCCTCTGTGTCCCTGTTTCTCTCTCTTTGTAACAGATTGTGGGTCAGGCCAGAGCAGACGATATCCAAGATGAGCTGCAGTTATTAGAAAAACGTCACCACATAATTACCTCCCTGACAGATGACATCACCGTGACATCATCATTATGTGTCCCACCCTGTCTGATGCTGAAGGTCACCTTGCTTTGGACAGTCCATTTCTGCGGCAACACTTTGGGCAGACAAAAAAAATCATTACTTGAGTTCATCTCTGACGGTTAACCTGTGCCATCATCTGTAATATTGAACATGAACTTTAACATGTAAGGAACAATTCACCTTAATTAGAATTACTGCAAAACTGGCATCACATGAAGGTAGAAAAATCACATATGTAAGTGAGTATTGGTGTCAAAGGCCTTTCCTATTATATTTTGATGAGAACATTTTGATTATATGTATATATAGGAGTAAATAAAGTGGGAGACAGGTGAAAAAAGCTGAATAAGAACGATACAGTTTCATCAAACTGTGTTGTGGAGCAATATAGGCCTATCAAATAATTTAAAGAGTTGATCTCGTTGGACAAATAATACTGCCACAACATTAGTCTTTCTTGTTCTTGTTTCTCCCACCCTGCAACAAAAAAAACAACAAAAAAACCCCCAAAAAATCCCAAAAATATGACAAACATTTCTTGTGATGATGAAGCTATTAACGTAATGTAAATTACTCACATAACCTCACCCAAAAGTCAACTTAACTCAAAATTCAACCTGACATAACTTAAAACTCCACCTAACTCAAATATTTACCTAACTTAAAACTCTTTGTAACATAAACATTTAACATAGATCTTTACTTAAAACTGTACCAAACATTAAACTTTACATAAACTTAATTTCAATTAATACTTAACTCATACCTAAATTAGTTAGTTTAAACCAAATCTTAACTCATACCTTAACTTAAAAGTTAATTTAAAACATAATTTAGCTAAAAACATAACTCAGCTTAGAACTTAATTTAAACTTAACTTAAAATATAACTCAGGTTAACATACTGTACTTTAACTTTACTTCATACTTTAACTAAACTTAAAACTTAACTTATAGCTTGATGTCAAAACTTACATAACTTAAAACATTAATTTGCAATCATTTATTTTTTGGGGGGCAGCCAAAATAAGCTGTGAACACAACACTGACATACTGTCACCTTGTAAATTGATATGGCTACCGTGTTAGCAAGCAGTTGCCTATTTATACATCCAACAGTTACGGAGCAACATTAGCCTTCATTTGAAGTCGTGTTTCTAGCCACCTGATGAATGTAAGTCCAATTATTCACTCTTGTTCTAGCTGTTTTTGATCTCCACTAATGGAGAAGATGAGTGTTAATTTTGTCAACAAATACTATGACGAAAAATACTTGATGACCACCTTTTTTCCATGATGAAAAGGAAACAAAAAGTAGTCTTTGAAAACGAGAACTATGACGAAATGTATGACAATTTTCAGCAAATAAAACTAAACAATAATGTGAAAGACGGAAGAATGGACAAATGAACTAAATACTGTTTTAATGCAGTCTTTTTTAACGACCTGCACGACCAGCTCCTAATTAAAAAAACAATATCCTCCGCTGCTCAAAACATCTCTTGTTCAGAAGCTGATTGAGCTGCTTGTCCTGCTGCTCTGCCATTAATAAGAAGCATCTGTCATTCAGTGACATCATGTCTCTGTCAGTAATGTTATGTGACGTTGTCAGTTCTGGGAAGAAACAGATTTGTGGACTAAATGAATCAACAATCCATTGAGAATTAGACAAGAAGCGACAACAAAACAGCTGAAACAAACTATAAAAACATGCAGGAAGTATGCCAATATTCATAAAAAGGTAAACTAATGTAACAGTGTTGTGAATGTGGATGTAATGTTAATGTTACTTTCAGTTCATTAAGTGTTGCAATCGAAATGAATGACTAAGTTCTAGGATTAATGTTGACAGTCAGCAGTCCAAATTTTCCACTAAAGAAATATCACTATGGTATCTGATGTTTTAGCATCTCCTGTCAAGCTAAACCCAGACAGTGAACAGTATTACAGTGAACAAGTGAGTGAATCCAGCCTCTGAATCAGGGTTCGTCAACTGATGGCCCCCGGGACACATCCAGCCAGCCAAAGCTTCCCATCCGGCCTGCAAAATATAAATGAATTCAGAAAATGCGAGGAGGAAAAAAAATGCATATTTGGGCTAGCAGCACGGTGGTGCAGTGGTTAGCACTGTCACCTCACAACAAGAGATTCTCGGTTCGAACCCATCAGCCGAGGGCAAGCTGTGTTTGCTTCACTGGTTGTGCACTGAACAGAGCTGCATAGGTGAAGCTGAAACAAAATCTTTTATTCTTCTATCAATGGAATGCTGCTTGTGCCATATTTTCACACAAGAATGGGGACAAACTTATAAAAACAATAGAAAAGGCTTTTTTTCCTGCCTCTTGCAAGCATTTTCCACCAATCAGGACAGTAATAGCACCAAAACCGATTAATATGTCCTGCCAATCAGAACTGCATTCTGCAATTGTGTTTCATATGTTAAGTTATTTTTATGGATATCCCATGTTTTGTACTTGCTAATGTTTAAGTCTGTTCACACTGATATAGGCTAACAAAAATAACAATTTTGTAAAATAAAGTGACAATATTAAACAATAATAAGCTAATTAGGCCTTATATATATATTTAAAAAAAAATAAAAAAATTCCCCACTCGCCCCTTTGGGCGGTCTATTCCTCCTTCAAGCTCGGGTCCTCTACCAGAGGTCTGGTAGCTTGAGGGTCCTGCGCAGTATCTTAGCTGTTGTTAGTACTGCACTCTTCTGGACAGAGATCTCGGATGTTGTTCCTTGAATCTGCTGGAGCCACTCTCCCAGTTTGGGGGTCACAGCCCCGAGTGTTCCGATTACCACGGGGACCACTGTTGCCTTCACTTTCCACATCTTTTCTAGCTCCTCTTTCTTGGTATTTCTCGAGCTTCTCGTGTTCCTTCTTCCTGATGTTGCCGTCGCTTGGGATTGCTACATCTATCACTACTGCCTTCTTCTGTTGTTTGTCCACCACTACTATGTCTGGTTGATTTGCCATCACCAGTTTGTCAGTCTGTATCTGGAAGTCCCACAGGATCTTAGCTTGGTCATTCTCAACCACCTTCAGAGGTGTGTCCCATCTTGACCGTGGGACTTCCAGCCCATACTCGGCACAAATGTTCCTGTACACTATGCCAGCTACTTGGTTATGGTGTTCCATGTACGCCCTGCCTGCTTGCATCTTACACCCCGCTGTTATGTGCTGGATTGTCTCAGGGGCATCTTTGCACAGTCTGCACCTGGCGTCCTGCTTGGTGTGGTAGATCCCGGCCTCTATCGATCTTGTGCTCAGAGCCTGTTCCTGTGCTGCCATGATTAGTGCCTCTGTGCTGTCTTTCAGTCCAGCCTTTTCCAGCCACTGGTAGGATTTATCGATATCAGCCACTTCTTCTATCTGCCGGTGGTACATACCGTGCAAGGGTTTGTCCTCCCATGATGGTTCCACCTGCTCTCCTTCCTCATCCGGCTTCTGCTGCCTGAGGTACTCACTAAGCATCTCATCACTTGGGGCCATCTTCCTGATGTACTCATGGATCTTTGTTGTTTCAGCCTGGATAGTGGTTCTGATGCTCACTAGTCCTCGGCCTCCTTCCTTCCGCTTAGTGTACAGTCTCAGGGTGCTGGACTTGGGGTGAAATCCTCCATGCATTGTGAGGAGCTTCCTGGTCTTTATATCAGTGGCATCGATCTCCTCTTTTGGCCAGCTTATTATGCCAGCAGGGTATCTGATGACGGGCAGGGCGTAGGTGTTGATAGCTCGGACCTTGTTCTTCCCATTCAGCTGACTCTTCAGGACTTGCCTTACTCTGTGGAGGTATTTGGCTGTGGCTGACCTTCTTGCGGCCTCTTCATGGTTGCCATTTGCTTGTGGGATCCCAAGGTACTTGTAGCTGTCCTCCACATCTGCTATGTTGCCTTCAGGTAGTCTGATCCCTTCAGTTCTGACTACCTTCCCTCTCTTGGAGACCATCCGGCCACACTTGTCTAGTCCGAATGACATTCCAATGACGTCGCTGTATATCCTGGTGGTGTGGATTAGTGAGTCGATGTCTCGCTCACTCCTGGTATACAGCTTGATGTCATCCATGTAGAGAAGGTGGCTGATGGTTGCTCCATTCCGTAGCCGGTACCCATAGCTACTCTTCGCGATGATCTGGCTGAGAAGGTTCAGGCCTATGCAGAACAGCAGTGGGGATAGTGCATCACCTTGGTATATGCCGCACTTGATGGTCACTTGTGCAATTGACTTTGAGTTGGCCTCCAGGGTTGTCTTCCACAGCCCCATTGAGTTCTTGATGAAGGTTCTTATTGTCCTGTTTATGTTGTACATTTCCAAGCATTCCAGTATCCATGTGTGTGGCATTGAGTCATAGGCTTTCTTGCACAGATTGGTCTGTCTGGTCTTACAGTCTCGAGTGATTGCTCTGTCTACCAGCAGCTGGTGCTTGGCTCCCCTGGTATCGCTACCAATTCCTTTCTGGGCCCTGCTCATGTATTGGGCCATGTGCCTATTCATCTTAGCTGCTACGATGCCTGACAGGAGCTTCCATGTTGTACAGAGGCAGGTTATTGGCCGGTAGTTGGATGGAATTGCACCCTTCTGGGGGTCCTTCATGATCAGGACCATCCTCCCTTGGGTTAACCACTCTGGGTGGGTCCCATCCATCAGCAGTTGGTTCATCTGTGCTGCCAGGCGTTCATGGAGTGCAGTTAGTTTCTTGAGCCAGTAGGTGTGGATCATATCCGGGCCTGGTGCTGTCCAGCTCTTCATACCTGACACTCTTTCTTGGATGTCTGCCATTGTGATGGTTACTGGCTCTTGTTCTGGGAGATTGCTATGGTCTGCTCTTAGATCCACTAGCCATTGAGCATTGGTGTTATGTGATGCCTCCTTCTCCCATATGCTCTTCCAGTATTGTTCAGTCTCAGCCCTGGGCGGATCTGTTCTTGTGTTATTACCCTGCCACTGAGAGTACACTTTGGATGGTTCGGTGGAGAACATTCTGTTTATTCTCCTAGCTTCTGCATCTCTGGTGTACCTTTTTAGGCAGGTGGCCAGGGATGTGAGTCTTTGTTTGGCAGTCTCCAGGGCCTCAGGTATGGGCAACTTGTTGTACTTCTTAGGCAGCCCTTTCTTCATCCCACCTTTCTGTAGTTCTGATAGCTGGCTCACTTCCCTCCGTGTTGCCTTAATCCTGGCCTCCAGCCTCCTTCTCCATGGAGGATACTGCTCCTTATGGCTCTTATTCATCTTGCCAAGCATCTCAAGGATCACTGTTGCTGTGGTGTATGTCAGCTTATTGGTCTCAGTGATGGTCGCAGTAGGGATTGTCTGTAGTGCTGCGTTTACGTCTTCTAGTAGACTTTCAGAGGGTACTTCAGTTAGTCTTGCTAATCGGCCACGGGGGTTCCAGGTGTCCAGCTTGGTTGGCATTTAGCCTCTCTGCAGGGCTTGTTATTGGGGCTTGGTACCCAATCTCGGGTGGGGATGATGATGATGATGATGATGATGATATCTCCCCCCTGACCTGTCGTCCTGGCTTCCCCTTGCCATAGCGTTCTTGTTGTACCTCTTCAATCTCTAGTTGTGAGAGCAGCTTCCGCTTGTGAATGTTGGAACACTGAGCTACTAGTTGTTTCTTAGTTAGTGTAGATGTTGGGTTTCGAAGAATCCATAGGTCCCACATCCTCTGCATATACCCCCATTCACTGGGGTTACTTGTATAGTAGCATTTCAACAATTCCCTATTCTCTGCTCTTGTCCATGAATGTCTTGTTCCAGTAGCCCACTTCTCATCAGGTTGTCCTGGTTCCCCGACACCTGACGCGGACCTTGTTAACCCGGGCGACATCCAAGCTGGTGTGGCTCTTGTATTCGTATCACTCATCATATATATGAGGTAGGCAGGTAGCGTTAACGGCCCTGCCTGACCGGGCTACCTCTATCATTTAGAGCAGGGGTCATAAATAGTAAACTATTTATATATATATATAAATAGTTTACCTGTTTACAAAACATGTATGTATATATATATATATATATATACATGTTTTGTACTTGCTAATTAGCTTATTATTGTTTAATATTGTCACTTTATTTTACAAAATTAATGTTATTTTTGTTACCCTATATCAGTGTGAACAGACTTAAACATTAGCAAGTACAAAACATATATATATATATATATATAAATAGTTGATGAGCCCTGCTCTAAATGATAGAGGTAGCTGCGGTAATGTTAGGTTAGCAGGAACGACAGAGAGCGAGCGATTCTGTTCAAACAGCCAGAGTTTGGAAATGATAACTGGATTTAGTGACACATGCACACTGTGTGTGTGGACAGGTAAACAGTGCCTTTTCCACTAACCTCACGATAGACGAGAAGATCGCCTGTAACCATGGTAACTGTACACAACAAATATGGCAACAGCTGTACCGTACACTGTACTGTGCACAAAAATGAGACTAAAATCTTTAGCCTTTAGTCTTTTAGACTAAAACTAGCAAAAATCAAATGACTAAAATTTGACTCAAACTAATATACATTTTTGTCAAAAGACTAAAACTAAATCAAAATCAGGTGCCAGAATTAACACTGACAGACACGCACACACACTCAAACATACTCAGTTTGCCGTACAGCCATGCAATTAGGACTTGGATCCATAGTAGCTATGCCTCTATAGAACTCAACATGTTGTCTATTGATTGGCCTGTGAGTAGAGAACAGACCAGAGGCCATGTTAAAGTAAGTGTGTGTGTGTGTGTGTGTGTGTGTGTGTGTGTGTGTGTGTGTGTGTGTCTGTGTGTGTGTGTGTGAGAGAGAGAGAGAGAGAGAGAGAGAGAGAGACGAGGAGGGCCAATCAGAGTTAGTAAAGCAAAAGAGTGAGAGAGACACAGAGATGAAGAAAGAAACAGATCGAGGAAAGATGTGATGGAGAGAGAAAGACCGAAATAGAATCAATCATATGTGATTTCGATCGATGAATCTCTGAGTGACACTGCATCTCATTCATAGACTCACTGTCACCAAACCAGTTTCCTGTCTGCCAATGTATTTATGTCTGTCTCTGCCTTTCCATTTGTCTTTCTGTCTGTTTTAGCCTTTCAGCCTTTTGCAGAGTAGCTCTGCTACTTTACCCACCAGGGTTCACGGCAGACTGTGAGTTGCATAGAGGTAATATTGATGCAGGGACTTCTGGGTAAGAGATCAGTGTGTGTTATGAGCTAAGCTAAGTGATAGCCATCAATGCTAGTCTGTTTGTGAATGACTGATAAGTGTAATAAACAGTCATGTTCAACAGTCTGTGAGCTTCATGACATACCTCTTCCCAATTTCTGTTTTCATTATAAAGCTTTGTTAAATTCAAAGCGATTGACTCGGTATAGGATTATTTAAGGGTAATTCCGGTTTATTGCAACTTCGGTTTTGTAGTTTGTAGTAAACACAAGCAGTCAGTTGATCAGGCAGGTTGTAAAGCTGCCAATAGTTTATCCAGATTATGTAAACTACTTTATTCGGAGGTAAAATTGAAAGTGAGCGCACCAGCAATGTCTGTAATAAACCCTCACTGCACAGTAGGACTGTGTGCCCACACAAATGCATTAAGTGCAGTCGGTCAAAGCTGAAGCAGGAAGTCAGTCTGTAAACTGTGACGGATGTTTATAACGTTTGGGTTACAATTTTACCGTTTGCCTTCATTTTCTCTTCCAAATCAGTTTTTCTAACATGGGGGTTTGTTTACAACCTGTCTGACTGCTCATGTTTGTTGACCCTTCTTTTTAGTGACGTTATCATGTCCCAACATGTCAGCAACTGATGATTTGCTAAACTCCTCTGAAGAATAGCTATTGTCCAATAATATCTTATCTGAAGCGGTGTGCATAGGGCTTGGAATCCAAAGAGTTAGAAGAAACTTATTTTTTCTCCTTTCCAAGCCAAAAACACGAGACCAAAAGTGTAAGAAATGGATTTAAACACTGTGTTTATCTGCTCTAACATAAGCTGCAAACGTTAGCATGCCAGGCTAACTTGCTTACTGCTCACAGTAGTAAGAGAGTGTTACTTCCAAGGCCAAGGAGCACATCATTAACTAACTACATTATGTTGTGGGGTTAGAGGTTATGTTTGTACGTGACTATACACTACTATATCAGAGTTTAGAGTAAAGTCAGGGGCTCTGTCCTGCTCTTTATTGGAGTTATGTAAGTGTACCTGAGAGATGTTTGACAAACTCATCAGTTAGTCCTCATCCTCAAAGCCTTCTCATGTAAAAGTGAAACATATTGTTTGAAACAATAGAGAATAAATCAAATCTCTGTCTTGCTTGTCTACGTATGTTTTTTGTAAATGTCCGAACAGGTTTATGTGAAAAGTAACTTACGGCTAATTAGCTATCCCACAACACAAGATACAACCCCTTTACTTCCATGTCCTCTACATCAACTGGTGGGGATGCTGACGTTTTGCCTGGGACGTACTGTAGTTATAGCTTAGTCTTTCAGCACTGCATTATGTATGTAGCCATCACATGCATATTTAAGACCCTTTAACAAGCTTGACAGGCGTAGCAATTGTAACTAAGAGGGCAGGGCTTAGCAACAAGTCAGTTAACTTGGTGAGTACAATGATATTACAACTGATAGAAATGATGGCCTGCAAAACTAAAAAAAGACCCAAATTGTAATAAACTGGAATTATCCTGTAATGGAGCCATACAACTCAGGAAAATAAAAGCAGATTAGCACTGGCTGGTGTGAATCAACTTCACATTAGTAAATGGCCTGCATTCATGTTGTATGTGAACACACCATCAGCCTCGTGATTTCAGGTACTAAAGTCTGTTTTTTGTCCAACACTGTGAGCTTGTGGAACAGCTGTTTAAAGGTGTTTGAGCTGTCATGTGGAAGCAGTGTGTGTGTGTGTGTGTGTGTGTGTGTGTGTGTGTGTGTGTGTGTGTGTGTGTGTGTGTGTGTGTGTGTGTGAACTAGCTAATTCCCTATCAGAGAGAGAGGGCATGGGAACGGGGCGATGGAATCACTGCAAATAGAGCATGAGGGTTGGCTTCACAATTGGAGGGAGAGGGCAACACACACATACACACACACACTCATTCATACACACATGCAGTGTGATGGTTTGTTTCAGGCGCAGAGGCTCTAAAACATTGTTTAAGTTTGTGTCAATGCATTTTCTGTTTTTGTCATTAATTGTTTGATATTTCGTCAATCAGTATCTGATGTTCATTTATTGACAAACAAACAACAACATTGATTTCTGCATGTACGCAAGCTGATACACATCTACTTCAACATGTACTTCAACACTGAAGCCATCCTAACTAGCCAATTTGACCAAGCTTCTGAATGTCCAATCAGAGTACAATGAGCTCTGGGGTCATGTTCGACTATATGTCACATCTCTGGATTTCATAATTCCACTGAGGAAAAATCTAATCAAATAAAGGTCAGATGTGTTTTCTTAAAAATCAGCTTACTTCACCTGACATCAAATGAACACAGTTTACCCGGCAGTCAACAGTACATAAATATTAGTTTGACAAATTAGTTAACACAGCCACTGAATATACTGCTTTCTCGTTGGGTGGGAAATTCTATATTGGGACACCTCAAACATATAGTCAACATTTAAACATGAAAGTTCATTTTTGATCAGGGAATTGTAGTAAGACAAAATAATTTTAAGACAAGGTCTACTTACAAGCTTTTTTACAGAGGGAGAGAGAGTTCAACTGCATCCCATGGGCTGCATCAGCGAAAGAAATTTGCTCATGTGACCTGCAGGAAGCATGAAACTTTGGTCACATTAAACACGTCCCATGTCAAATCGAGATAATCATTGGTTCCATTTGGAGGAGGCATCATTTAAAGTTGACCTGAAATAAAATTACTTTTTTCTAACAAACAAGTATATTTATATCCTTAGCATTTTTTTTTTTTTGCGCTTATTTGGTCAAAAATTGTAATAGCACTTTTTCAGTAGGCAAAGCACAGTGTAGATGATAAAATGAACGATGGTTGAATTCCATTTGGCTGATTCAGTTTCAAGGTCCTGGTAGTGTTCATGCTAGTTCACTGTCACACTGTCATGGTTTACTGGGACACTTGAATACAACACAGCCATCGCTAATGTTTAACTAAAGCTTATTATCAAAAAGAAGACTGTGACAGCGCCCTCTATATTGGCGTTCTCCAGGGGGCGTTCCAACAGGCTAATGCCGATGATGTTGTGTTGAAATAACATGAACAAACAGTAACATCTAGTGGGAATCAGTGCTAACGTTAGCAAGTTAGGCTAACTTGCTTCTATTCAGTTTATTACAAACTTAGCAGCATGATGGGTCCTTCTAAATGTTAAATGTTGTAAATGGACAGACAGCCTTTATCACTAACGATTGATAGCTAACTCTACTACGCTATGTGGACTCCAGTGTTAGGAAACAGCCCCTCAGAGGCTCAAGGCTTAGAGGCTGTTTGCACAAATGTGACCAAAATTGATGAATTTTGGTTTTAACCATCATTCGAAACCAGTACTTAATGTGTAACTATAGCAACCGTACTGATGCTTATATGTTTTAGAGTCGAACAGCTTGCCACACATTTGAGTTTTTTTTATTTGTCTGTGTGTTTGACATGTCTGAAAGTGTGCTCTGTCGAAGCAGATATTAGAAAGGTTAAAGTGGAGGCATGGATGGAGGGAAAAACAGAAAACAAAACAAAAAGAACCCACAATAATAGCACCTCTCGCTTTTTGTGTGTGTGTGTGTGTGTGTGTGTGTGTGTGTGTGTGTGTGTGTGTGTGTGTGTGTGTGTGTGTGTGTGTGTGTTTTGGCGCGTGTAGAGATGGGCTGAAAACAACAATGGATCAATAGGTTTACTGTGGCCTCTAGCCAGCGGCTCTAACACTCTGCGTCTGTGTGTGTGTGTGTGTGTTTCTCTTTCCTTTGCTCTCATCAATACTTCCATTCGGTCAGCCCGAGGCCCCCAGGCCCCCCCACAGTGATCACATTTATTTTTAGAGGGCCAACAGAGTTTCACTGCAGGTCAGATTAATGCTCCATGTGTTTGTAGCACTACTGCAGCAGTACTGTATACAGTCAGCAAACAAACTCACTAATGTATTTATACTATAGTAAAAATATACAATCTTACACAGCAGAATCACAGTACAGGTGACATTCTGCCACATCTGTGGCCATTTTTCTGTCGACATTTTACACTGATGGACACAGGACGTACAAGAGCACAACACCAGACCTTTTTGAATCACTGAACAAATTGGAGATTTGGGTGGTGACTCAGAGGTCTGGAAATGAGCTACTGTTGTGTAAGAGCCACAAAAACAACCATCGGTCCAATCCCCACGAGTCTTTAGACAGACGATTTAGTTACCACTCCATTATTCAGTCTGACATTGCCTACTTATTGTTTTTCTGAGAGGAAGGTTTGGTTTTGCGCTGTAGAGAGATGGAGCCCGTGGTATCACTTCCTGTTTAGCCTCTGTTCTACTACCTTCTGTAACTCTACAATCTCTCACTGAGCATTTCTTTCATTGGTCTGTCTGAAAAAGTGAAACAAGTTCCTGGGGTTTACAATCTATATTCTAAGATACATTTGTATCTACTGCCGCACTTGCTATTAGAATTGGATCCCTGCCTGATTTTAACAAAGTTAAACAATGATTTATTTAGCTACATTTCCTGTAAAGATTTACCTGCATGGCGGTCAGTGTTGCAAACTTAGCGACCTTCTCACTAAATTTTTAACTTCTCTCCCCTGAAGAAAGTCACCAATATTTCTCAGCAAATGTGCTCTCTATGGCTGTGGCTCTCTGGACTGACTGTGTTCAGTGAGTGGAGGGGTGCAGCGTTCAGTCGACCAATCAGCCTAACAACAAACCTACCTAATCACTGATCCCCATTGTTTGTCCAGGGAACTTCTTCTTTGTTTTTCTTCTAAATGATTTAACTTGACTATTAAAGTTTTGGGGGCTTTTTGTGTTTGTTTGTTTTTTTTCAAAATACACAGAGTTTACAAGAGTGAGTTTTTCCAGTGTCTGGATCTGTTCATGACACTTCAGTTCCAGTCTATACAACAGCCTACATAAAAAGATTTTGAAACAAGAGGTAGATCTAGATGTATATTGATGAGATGATAGCAAGAATATGATAAAAAGAATAATTGCTAATGATAAAGCTAAGATAAGATAAGATAAGATAAGATAAGATAAGATAAGATAAGCCTTTATTGTCCCACAGCGGGGAAATTTTTAGCGTTGCAGCAGCCAGCAAAAGTGTCATATATAGAAATACAATAGAAAAATAAATAGAAAAATAGTCCTATACACAGTATAGACAGAAATAAATAATAGTGACTGAGTGCAGTTGTAAGTATGAACAAATAGATAAGATAAAAATATTGCACATATATAATATACATGTATATGAAAAATATTTCACAGCAACATATGAAGTAGATAACATCATGAATACAATAAATGTATGAAGATAATGCACAGCAGCAGATGAAGTATAGTAGTGAATAGTCTGCACACTGACAGTCAAGTGTAGATTACCGGGAGTTGTACTGAGTCTGACAGCAGCAGGCAGGAAGGACCTACGGTACCTCTCCTTCAGACACCTGGAGCAGCTAGAGTCAGTTAAGTTTTCCTCAATTTATTATTTTCTATCATATAGTTGTGATGTCACAGATGTGCAAATTAGTGTGTGGTGTAATCTAGCAACATCTACTGTTATTCATTTATTGATTTATTTTTGATTATGGCAGTTTTTGTCCTCCATACTGTAGAGACTTTTTGAGCAGGATGTAGCTACTTTCCATTGAAAATAGTTAGCAACCCCAGTGGCATTCCACAAAAGTCTTTACTTTCTCCCTCATCCATGATATCCACCAATTCTAATGTCATCTTTCCAACTTTTAAACTGTACTCTACATCTACACAACACTGGGCCCTCTCTATCCTGCCGTTTTACTGAACTAGCTGCGGCCACTCGACTCGCCCATGGACTTGTCTCAGTCGGTGAAGCTGGTGATACTTAACCAGCTGATGGTATATTGTTTTTGGGACAACAATGTTTGATAAAGGTCGCTAAGAACAGGAATATTAAATACATAAAAAATATTATGATATTTTTCAAAAGTATACCATCTTTATGTAGACACGTAGAGATTTTGGTTTACAGTCTGCAGATAGTTAGAAAAGAAGAAAAAACATCTCTGAGTGTGTGTGAACTGAGAAGACAAATTCATTCATTGAAATAAAAGAAATGAGACATTAGCAGTAGAATGGTATGGTAGACCAGAGCTACAGAGTTAATGGAGTTGATTTTATTCTGCTGTTTTGTTTTGTTTTGTTTGTTTTGTTTTGTCTTGAAAATATTCATTTCACACAAAGTGATGGAAACACACTGATTCACATTCTTGTTTGTTTTCAAATTTGGATGGAAACAGACCATTTCTCTCTCTTTCTCACTTTCACTCTCATTTTCTCACTTTTGCTCTCTCCCTCAGTTTAACTCATCTCATCTCTCTCACACACACAGTTTCACCCCGAGTGGCTCAGGATATTACCTATCAACTGGAGCTTGATTAATTAGTCCTTAATTGGTTGTCATGTTACTGACCAATCGTGTGACAGCACCCCTGAGGGCCGGGTGAGACAGAGGACACCAGAGAGAGAGATAGAGAGAGAGAGCAAATGTGTCCTCAAGGAGGAAAAATTATCTGAAACACCCAATACTTTGCCACTCTGGCTAAAAGAATCACACATAGACACATTTATACTCATGTATTTGAGATTAACTACAAAAAAAAAGTGTAAGTATCAAAGGAAACAGCTTCACACAGAAATGAGGACAGTTGTTTTATTTAAATTAACTTAACAATGAATCCACTTTCTTGAGTTAGTATATTACTGTCTATGTAGTCACTATAATTAATTACTATAGTATCAAGTAATCATGGTCCCAGTAGTTTTAATTGCAATGGCTGTTGCCTCTTTCCACATTACACCAATAATTCTCCCCTCCATGCTACAAAAGTACAAGGCCACATGTTGAAAACCAAGGAATCCTTAAAATAACTCTGTGTTCAGAGGCATCACATTTCTTTTTTCCAGAGGGGTGCCCAAAACATATCAATATACTGTATATGTAGAGCCTACAAGACTGCACAAAGGCATAATCATATAATATTAAGTCAGCCAGTTTATCAGTCTAAGCAACCATTGCTTCACCACATAAGAAAAGAGAACCACCAATAAGTAAAATCAATACCAAAGAAAATATTAATCACAAAAATCAACATTTGGTGGATTTCACCAAATACTCATACAGCCAGGCACACACAGTACACACGTACAGGCCCATACTCAAATGCCCACCACATACACACATACTCAGATTGGTACATTTGAAACTATTTTAACAAGCGACAAAGTCATGCAATCACCCATAAAGCACATTTGATCCACATGTCTAACGTTGTCCTAATAAGACTTCAGCTACTGCTTGTGTATCTAATATTAGCCATTTACTATTTAAGATGTTTGGAAAACAAATTCAAAAGCAGATAATGTTACCAGCAATAATCAAACTGAACACTTTTCAGATGCTGATGGGCTTCTCATACTAAAAATCAGACCGCTGACTGTCAATTTAAATCCATATCATCTTGTACGATAAACAGACTATAAACAATATGAACACATGGGGCCTGAGAGTGGGCAGGTAAACCAGATTAAGAGACTGCTCTGTGGTGCACGCTGAGTTTACGAGAGTGATGTCTATTTTTTGTCTTTAATCAGTGTTTTTATGCCTGTAATGAAAATGGCCCTGCAGGGAGACATAAAGTCTATTGAACTGAATTGAATTGTTCTTCTCTGCGATCTCTGGCTACCAGGCACAGACAGGCCGTTAATAAAAAGGCTATTTGTCAGTCTGTCAGCGCTCACTCCTCCAATCAATAAAAACTCACCGAGTCTGGAAACGCAACTGTAGGAGGACGCAACATGGAGGGGACAACAAGGAGGAGACAACACAGAGGATGAAGCAACAAGGAGGAGGCAATAAGAAGAAGACAATAAGGAGGACAAAGCAACAAGATGGAGACAACAAGGAGGTCAGGGCAACAAGGAGGAGACACCATGAAGGGGTCAACAACAAGGAGACAACAAGTAGAGGTCAACAAGGAGGCAACACACGGAGGAAACAACAAGGAGGGGTCAACAAGAAGGAAGCATCAAAGAGGAGTCAACAAGAAGTCAACACGAAAAGAGGATAAAACAAGGAGGCGACAACAAAGTTGAGACAACAAGGAGGGGTCAAGATTAAGGTGGCAACCAGGAGGGGTCAACACAAGGAAGAGACAACAATGATGTTCAAGAAGGAGAGGCCAAATAGGCGGGGGCAACAAGGAGGAGACAAATAGGTGGGGGCAACAAGGAGGGGTCAACACAAGGAGAAGACAAAAAGGAGGGGTCAAGATTAAGGAGACAAAAAGGTGGAGGCAACAAGTAGGAGACAACTAGAAAGAATAGTCAACAAGGGGGAAGCAACAAGGAGGAGATCAAAAGGAGGGTGCAATAAGGAGGAGACAAATAGGTGGAGAAAAAAAGGAGGCAACAACAAGGAGGGGAAGACAAGAAAGAGGCAACAAAGAGGGCTTAACATTGAGGAGACAACAAGGAGAGTTCAAGATTAAGTAGACAACAAGGAGGGGTCAACACTAGGAAGAGACAAAAAGAGAGGACAACAAGATGGAGATAACAAGTAAGAAAAGGCAACTAGGAGGGATCAACAAGAAGGAGAAGGAGGCAAGAAGGTGGAGACAACAAGGGGGGCAACACAGATGAGACAACAACGAGAAGGAGGCAAAGAGGTGGAGACAACAAGGAAGGGTCAACAAGGAGAAGACAAGACAGATACATCAACAGGAGCCCAACACAAGGAGTGGTCAGCGGTAACAAAAAAAACAAGGAGACAGATCCATTATCTTTTATGCACTTTGTACCTCTTGTTTTTTCTTTACCTTCCTCCTCCTGTCCTTACCTGCCTCCTCCTGTCCTTTGTCATCTGGACAAAGATCTCAGTGCCTCCATCTTTCCAGCCATCCCAACACTGAAGGAAATTAATAAAGCACCTTGGAGGTCTCTGTCTAGGAAGCCTTGTCTGATGAAACACAACAGTATTCTACATCCACACATACTCACCCAACTTTACAGCTACATATCCTCACTGACCAGCATCAACAACCATGACTGGGTAGGTTTTATAGATGTACAAAATGTTGTAAATTCACAGGTTTATGGTGTATTTGCCAAGATCCCTCATCAATATCACAATTTCAGATAGAAATTTTAGAAAATGAAAGAATTTGAGTAATATTTTAAACTTTACTTAATCATCTCTTATGAGTTTGTTGGACTACAGTTCATGAAAGGTTCCCTTCATATGTAAAAAACATGGACCTTTCCTCCTAGGGTGTGGTTAGTGTTAAGGAAAGACTGTAGTTATGGCAAATAAAGTATAGTAAAGGTATGGTTAGGGTTAGGCAACCAAAACACTTTGTTACGGTTATGGAAAGATCATGGGTGGCACTAATAAAAAGAAAATTGTTAACTGCTGTTCTGTGACGGGACGTGAACTGTCAGATGTACATCCACCACCCCAACCCCCAAAACTTTCCGCCTGTTCACATAAAGGGCATACTACTTCCTACACTGGCACTTGTAATTGGACATAAATCGTGTGGCGCAGAATTGTCACATATGGATGTAATTCCTATACTGGGCTGAGGTGTGCCAGGTACCCATTGTAACCAAAGGCACCATCCTCCACTGGAGGTCCCTCACCGGCTTGTTAAGGGGGATTGTATAGGGTGCTCTAGCAAGTTAGGTTTAGGCACAAAAAAAAGCCCTTTGGTTAAGGCTAATGAAAGATTGTAGTTTGAGTTAAATGTCTGTAAACTAAACATGTCATGTCTCATGCTTCAAGTCACTGCAGACTGTTAAACCAAGACCATGATCTTTCCCTAACCTTAAACAAGTGCTGCCAGTGCCTAAACAGAAAACAGAAAACATAAAAAAGTTGTTTCAAGCAGATATTGTACTGCAAGAGTGGAGGTTGTAGAAAAAGACAAATTGAATATGTTGTCAATGAACATTTCACTGATAGATATTCAGTTAACATTTTTCAACTTACCAGATACTTTAATTAACGTATCCTCATTTTGTTGATAAAAACTGGGCAACATTACATATTTGGTTTAGAAGGGGAAAAGGAAGGAAATGAGAAAAAAGTCAGATTCACACATACATTTCATATTTGACAGACACATTTGTTTAATGTGACAAAGTTACAATAAAACTGTCACTTTTTGCGACAATGTTTTTGTTTGTTTTTTAATCTAAAACAAACCTCCGTGACTTGAAAACATGGACGTATAAAAGTTGCTCAGACTTCCCGGGTATAAAACTACCGCGTTGTTCAGCGTTGTACGGCCCATAGACCAAGCACACTAGCTTTTCCTTTAGCCCCACCTCCCAACCGCTCGGTCTCAGGCTCACTCACATGAATGGCAGTGACTCTGTAACTCTGGATTCGGCTATTTATGCATTTAACAACTTTTAGGTCATAATGATTTAAGGGCTATAAAAGTGTTCGTACTGGCTAGTTGTTGTACCTCAAAAAAAATTATCTGCTGACATCTCTTTCATAATGTAAGTCTATGGGAAAAAGTCTCTTGGGGCCAGTGTGCATCACGTGACGGACCCGGAAGTTGTAATTATACAGTTTGGCCACTATGTCAAATTGGCTTCAAAGCTTGGCGCACTTCCTGGGGGCTTGCTTGAAAATTGGAGATATCAGAGCTCTAAAATGGAGGGAGCCGGGAGGAGGAGGAGGGGAGGGGGAGGTCAGGAGAACAAACTGAGAGAGAAATCCCAGGAAGACCTTCTCTCATAATTAATAAATGAAAGATGTTGTTAGTGCATCTGATCAATAGAGTTGTTAGGAAAAAGGAGCGATTGATCGGACGAAGGGATGAGGGGATGGAGGTGGGGGGTGAGAAGAGAAGAGGGGATGCTATTCACTCTTGTGGCTGTTTCGAATTTTCACCCTCATTGAGAACAAAGGAGTCTCCTGAGCCTCATCAGCGCTGATAGACACTTAGCACCATCCTGACCTTAATAGCAGAGAGGGAGGGGGAAGGGGGTGAGCAAGGAGAAGAAGTAGGGGAGGAGGAGGAGGGAGGAAACTGGTGAAAAAGAGGAGAAAACAGAGAAGGAAGGGGGGGATAGAGATAAAAAGGAGGGATGAAGAAATAGAAGAAATATGGGAAGGAAGGAGTGGAGGAAGGATGGTGGAAGAAGATCCAAAGAGAAGGAAATGGAGAGAAGGAAGGAAAGAGGACAAATGTCAAGGAAGAGAGAAAGAAAAAGTAGGAGAGGAAACAGAAGGAAAGGGGGAGGGGAGAGAAAGTAGGAAAAAGAAGAAAGAGGGAGAAGAAGAGGTGGAAAAGGGAGAGACAGAGGAGGAGAATAGAAGTAAATGAGGGACAAAATGGGGGAAGAGGAGGATGGAGTAGAAGAAGTAAAAGGGAAAACAGTGAAGGAGGATGAGAAGGTGGAAGAAAACACATGGGGTTAAGGAAGACAAAGGGAAATTTAGGAAGAGAGAAATATAGAGAAAA
>SEMN01001156.1:0-93969 GCA_005408345.1 Macquaria australasica | reverse complement strand
TTGTGTTAGCTTTTGCATCAAAAAACATACCTGAGTGCCACATCCCTTGCAAGCAGCCACAGATGAATGGATGAGGGCTTCAAGCTCAGCAGCTTTAGTCCAGTGGCCCACTCCGGCCCGACAAACAGCACAAACAGGCTTCTGTGGACGCAAACACTCCTGCAAACAACTCTGGCAGAACCTGACAAGAGATGGGTGAAGACGTGATGATGAACAAAGGAAACAAGTCACTGAAACTGTAATCAGCTTTAATTTGGCCTGTGGTAACCAGAAGGAAAAGGCTTTTTAGTATTCCTACTATTTACAGGGTGCATTAAAATACACTATATGAAACCAGATGCTGTCATTCGCTGGACGGTCCCTGTAATGCCCCTAACTAGAGTTTCCTGTAAATCCAATGGAAAGTCCCCGCCTCAAGAGGGCGCAGGGACTTGTAGTCCTTTTAGGTGGTTTGATGAGTGGAAGCAAGATGGATTTAAACTACAACTCCCAGGCGAGGCCGCCTCTTTGATGTAAACAAAACTGAAACTGATTTAGCAAACTGGCAATGGTTTTGCAAAATATTCAAGTGAGCAAAATAGAATTACAGGGTCACAACAAAAGCAGGCGCACGCACGGTCGACGTTTTGCAACTCTGGTGGCACGACATGTTTAAAAACAAGCCTCTCCCCCCGTTGTGTTTACCTCGTACCATTGAATCGCTGATGGTAGACGTCGGTAGAGGGGAGGACGATCGGGGGGGGGATAAAAAGCAGAATACTCACGTATGTCCGCACTGTGTTGTTACGGGACTCTCGAAAATCTCGAGGCAAACTGGACAGACGAATTCTGACACGTCGCTGCTCCCGTCAGAGACGTTTTTCTTGTGCTGTGCTGCGCTAAACCCTCCGAGCATCGCCATTTCTTTTCTTCACTGACTCAGTCCCCCACCAACCGTCCCCGTCACGACGTCACCAGGTTCTGGTTCTTTTTTTATGCGCGAGGGCGGAGTTATCGCTGAAAGAACAACACATCACAACAAGTTATTATATTTATATTTATTATATATTTATTATAGTTATTGTAGGCTACGAACACCGTGGACAACCATTTAACTAATAATAAGTAACGGAAGTAGTAAATACCTTGTTTTGTCTGACAGTCCAAAATCCACAGATATTTCCAATGATATACAACAGAAAAAAGCAGTAAATCCTCACATTGGAAAAGCAGGAACTGGAGACTGTTTGACATTATTGCTTAAATGACTTAAACTTCATCGATTCTCAGAATAGTGGCCATTAAAACGACTGTTTATTGAAAACATCGCATGAACTTCGAGCATGAATACATTGAAAGCAAGGTATACATAATTTCAAAATCAAAAAGGTGGATGAAAGGAAGCCTTTACTTGTAACAAAAACTGTTTCCCAAAACTAGTTAGCTGGTGAACGTAATCGTTGTCGGATGTGACCTATATTGTTTAATTGTAGCTAAAGACAAATATTGTCCATGCCATACGAGACGCCGAATGAGCTCCAGCTTTTTTTAATTATTATTATTATTATTAACAAAAGGACAATATACAAACACTCAGGTAAAACAAATAGCAACACATACAGATCAAATATAAACGGCTCCGTCTCTCAAACAGCACGTGGGCCCCTAATGCTGATGAACTGTCAGAACCCAGCGCATGCGCATTGCGATGATGGGAATTTCCAACAGCTGAGGAGGCGTAGCTAGCCACGGCTAGCACTTGTTAAAGGTAAGGTGTGCGGGTGGAGGTGGTGGTGTTTCTGGTTAGAAAACGACGTGAGAGATCTTAGCCGAAGCAGAATTAGACCTGGCCGTATACGCGTCATGCCACAGCGTTTTAGATAATTGACTCTAAAATCGCCAAAGATTCCTATCTAGCGATGGACCGCCCTGCTAGCTAAAGCGATTGTTAGCTAGCCAGCTGCGCTGAAATGGGCGTTCACTGCTTAGCTTGTACTCGGTAGGGGGCCCATGCCAGTGACAGCGTCGGGTTGTGTCGGGTTTGAGATTCACGAAGAATTAACGTACAAGCTGTCCTCGGGGCGTCTCTCTTACCGTCAACATTGGTCATGGCGGACTGATTCTGTTGCGGCTGATGCGCAATAGTGATGCATGGTGATGTTGTTAGCCAAGGCATGTTGCTCGCTAAACGGTTGACGTGTGGGGTAACTGGAATAGCCGGCCAGGTTGCCTGGGAAAGAAGAGCAGAAACCTTAATCTGCTTTTGGCCAAGCCTCATAACATTTTAGGTTTCCATTTATCCGTATCCATATATCCGTATGTGGTGTTGCGTTCTTGATATTAGCCAACTTAAAGCTAAGTGCAGGCAACCATGTTTTACAGGCATGTAGTGCTCACATATTCAGTGGCGCAAATAGGAAAGCAAGACAAAAGGAATGTGTCTGTCAATATCCCGATCCTGGTTATGTACGCTGTAATTCCCCTAGTCTTATTCTTGGTTGCATACACCATGGCAGTCTATCAGTCCAGCCTATTAACGTTAGCTATACATACGATGACACGAAATAGCCCACACAATGCATCCTCACATCATCCCACTCAGAGCACTGACACTGTTTCTCAAAATAGTGATGCCTATAAACCCTCTCTCTTATCTGACCCAGTAGATTAAAACAATTACCAATAATGATGATTGTTACAATTGCATTTTCTTTTGGACTGAATTAACACTGACCAAGTAGAAAGAAATGTGGCCCAAGGTTCCCTCTTTATTTGTGTGTGTCGGAATGAGAGATTTACATTTTTATAAAGCTCTCCTGTGTCATTACAGCTTGGAGACGGCTCAGAAGAATCTCGCGATCGTGAATGTGTCTTCATGATGAGTGACCTTGAACTCTGCACATGCTGAAACCAAGGAATGGAGATAGGTGGAGAGATACAACTCTGCATGAAGAAAAAGCTCTTCCTGACCTCATCTCGCACTACATTAGGCCTGTTTGTCTGGAAACAAGTCAGGCTTTGAGCCAATACCAGAGATGCCCGTAAGAATGCGTCCCTGCAGGCTGCAGCCAAGCTACGCCAACTGAAAGCACCAGACAACTACATCTCTTGTTTAAATGATGTGCTGCTGATTGGACGCAAAGTCTCATTCCTCTTCCACCTCTCCAAAACGTAATTAACGTTGAGTGTGTGCCAGCATGTACAGTGAATTATGGTGATCAAAAATGATGCTTGAATGTGGCATCCTGGTGCAAGGCACGCTAAAAGGGGCGAGGCGTAAGTATAAAGTATAACAGCTGACTGATAGTCTGCTGTCAATAATGGATGCTAAGTTAAAAGAGGACCTGTTTCGAAGGTATGTGACGGCACTGGAGAGGCGTCTGGAGGAGGAATACACATGGATTGGAACTACACCAGAGGGGGACAGAGGGAGACACAAGGACAGTGAGGCCTTACTCTCCACAGCCACAGCTCTGCTAGGGGCCTACCAGCCAGATCCGGGACAACGTTTCCGGATGGTGCGTTTCTATGAAGTGGTGGAGAATTCTCTCCGCTGCCAGAGAGGGGCCAACATCAAGAGCCTGGAGAGAGCCTTCCACACGCTGGAAACCATCTGCACCAACCTCTTGCTCTTCCCCTGGAAGAAGGAGTTCAGATGTATAAAGGTGAGTTTAGTTTATTCTTAGGATTGTCATGTTATTCATACTTAAAGCTGTGTTTTAAAGCTGACACAAACCAAATATTTAGTTATAAAAATGTTGGTCATCACAGCATTAGCCATCAGCTTCCTATATTACTTTCCCCATGAGTGGGTACACTTCCCAATCGAAATGACCTGACATTAGCAACTGACTTATTAACAATAACATACAAATACTCATAATTCTTACCTAGTATTTAATTTGTCAGTATTTATTGTCTAATCATAACACCATACAGTGTTGTATGTAAACAAAAGGGTTGCCCCACCACCAAAATTTGAAACTGGATTGGAACCTGCTATCCCTCATAAATTGCTTGTCTTGTGTTTTTAATACTTTATCTTTAGACAGCATTTGTATGTGAGGTAATATTTTCTAATGCTGTTAAAAGTTTTACATCTGTAATATTGGTAAACACAGTAGCAAAACAAACCTATACTTTGAGTTATGATATCAGAGGAATAGCATGCGAGGTCAGTTTTTAGGGTAGATTTTAGCTTTATCGTGTCAGGCTGTTTTAACTGACTTGACACTAATGTTGATGAACTCATTTCTCTTTTAGACCTTCACTGGCCCATACGTGTACCATCTGCAGTCGGCCATTTCTGATGCTGAACTCCAATCTCTAATGCGCACCATCGGTTACGCCTGTGACCATGATTCACAGTTCCATTTGCAGGAGCACCCAGGAGGCGCAAATCATCTCCGCCAGTTGGCGTTTGAGCTCTTCCTGGCCCAGGCAGAGTGTCGTCTTCTGGGAGAGGTAGTGGCTCTCGCCCGTGGTTCAGCGTCAGAGCTGGAGGCCCTGGAACTCCGCAGAGGTTGCAGAGATGATGCAGCTGGCTGTGCTGAGGCGCTCCGCAGACGCGACAGCCTTGGGGCAGATATGGCTCGGCTGTCTGTGCGGCCGTTGGATATAGAGAGGCCTCATGCCCACCACCTGAGGCGAGGTAGCCGACCGTCTAAGTCTGTGGATGTTACAGATGGGGCTGGTCACTGGCACGCAGCAGTTAGCAAGCCTGTCTTGAAGGCCTCATTGAGTCTGAGGAAGGAGCCTCTGTTTGTGGATGCAGAGGAGGATATGAAGGATGAGATCATCAGGCCCAGCACCTCAGCATCTCTCTTCTCTGTGGCAGCACCACCTTCCTATAGCCCGGTTGCGGATTTCTTCCCAATTCAGTCACCTCCCCCGACGGATGCTTACACATCCTACCACCTGTCCTCTTTGGATGAGATTGACTTATACACAGAGAGGGGTGTTGCTGGGACGGGAGGAAGGCAGACCCCCTCTCGACCTGCATCCAGAGAGCCTCGGGAGGCAAGGGACGGGTGGCTGCTCAAAGCTCATGGTGGTGTGAAGTGTCAGGGTTGTGGGCTGGGCTGCTCCACTATGACCTCCTGCCAGAGGTGTGACATGATCCTCTGTTCTGCCTGTCATGATGTGGACCCCTCCCCTTGCTGTGGCCTCCAGGACTACCACCCCAAATCCCCACGACCCCTCGATGGATACATTCCTGTCAAGGAAAAGCTTTCTGTCTACTCTAATACTCACTCCCACTCCCATCTCCATCCACACCCCCTCACGCTGACCCACTCACACTCTCACCCCCACCCTCACCCCCAGATGGTGGAGAAACCCCTCATGTCCACTAAGCTGTTTCCAAGCAAGTCTGTTGCCTTGACAACGCCAAAGGGCGGCAGCAGTGAGCGAATAAGCTTGGGGGGATCGCGATGCGGGTTTTGCAACAAGCCAGGTGCATCACACACCTGTGTGAACTGCTCTAAGGTGTCATGTGACTCGTGCATGGGTTTGTATGCAAAGGATATCTGCACACGAAAGAATCCCCAGCACAGCTTTGTGCCCAACCATCAGCTCAACTTCAAATCTGGCACCATATCTCACCTGGTGTACCGATGAATCAGGCAGACAGAATATTTGTTTCTCCCTCCTAGTCCCCTCCCTTAACCCACTGCGTAGTCTTGCACTATTGCTTTAGCTCTGTTCCTGTTTAAACAAGTCATTCAGTATCTTCCCCTTTATCTGATTGTCTTTTCGCTCTCTCTAACCCTCTCTTGAACTTTGTACATTTTCTCTTACTGTCAGTAGGGCCCTGGAATGCACATGCCACAGAGAGCCATATTGCCCATCTCTCTGCCTTGTACAAGTTCAGGCCTTTTATCTATTTCTTCTTCCTTTTACCTTGCTACCTGCTCTTGAGTAGTCGTGATGTTGTAGCGCTTCCCAAAGTCCTCAAATTTTGTCCTCCTTAAAAGGGAAACTGGAGAAAAGAGTTTAATTCCGCCTCATTTTGAATGAATTCCGTCCAAATGAACATATATACTTTGCCTAACTTCTCAGCTAAAAATTCATCTAATATATATATGTATATGTGTATATATATATATATATATATATATATATATATATATATATATATATATATATATATACAGTATATATGAGTGTGAGCGTGTGTGTGTGTGTGTGTGTGTGTGTGTGTGTGTGTAGAAAAGACCTCAGAGCTTGCATTGTGACAAAGGAGATCTTTTTTAACTTGAAAAATAGTAGGGAAAAACAGAGAAAACATACACTGGAAGTCAATAGTATATATTTTTAATCTATTCTCTAGAACAACGTGAGACTGTTAAATGGGCATGAGGTCTGTCATTGGGATTTTTGGGGTATAAACTTCTGTCTGTTGGCGTGGGGTGGGAGACATCTCAAAGGGATATGTTGATACAATGGTCAGATGCCATATATTCTATTTAAAAGATTATGCCTTGTAAATTACCCCTCAATTGTTTCTGGTTATATGACTGAGGTTTAAATGCTGCTGTGGACTTGAGACATTGAAGATGTGTGGCGTTGACTTCTTTCTGGTAAATAGCCTGTTGAGTTGTGTCAGTTCTAATCCCCCTCCCATCCCCTTTCATTACACTCCTTAAGCCTCCATGGTCCATGATGTTGTAGTGCACCCTTACCAGATCAGTGGTTCCCTGTCAGTCTCAGGTGGAGTCACAGGAAGTCTCACGCTGGGCCACAAATCAAGTGATTATGGTTCTTTGACAGTGTGTGAGCCTATTGATTGGTTTTAGACAGTATGAAAGTGTATACTCTTGACACGGTTTCTGTCTACCTCAAATGGCTTCAGCTTATACACCCAGTTTGACATTGTGGTTTCAAACTAGCCCTAAAAACCTAAGAAATACTCTTATTTATTACATTATTCTTCTATAATTTGCAACTTGTGTTTTAGCTGAATAGATTCAGTCACTTTTAGTTAGCAGAGGTTATTTATTTTGTGACATAATCCAGGGCTTTGTCATCTGAATGACATAGCACAAGGTTTTCTTTCTTGTGGCTATTTACATTGTCTGAATATACAGGGGGTGGACACAAAAACACCATTATAATGCAATACAATAGCCCTGTGACAAATGCTACCTTTGGGAAGTTTAAACTGTAGGTTGAAACTGTCAGAAAGATGCTGATTTAGTTTTATGGTCATTTTTGAGCCTGTATTTTGTGGTAGTGTACTGTACTGGTAGTGTACTTGCATTGTACTGTGAGTTGTCTCTGTTTTTTCCCATTGACAAAAGACAGAAACCACTTATAATATGGTGCAGTTCAGTACAGCATTTTAGCTTTGCAAAGGTAGTATTTATCACATGGCTATTGCATTATAAATTACTGGGATTTATGTTGTTCACACGGTGATTGCTAATGTGTACTCATTTAAATTTGGTGGTGACTTTCCCAGTTTTATATATATTCATATTTTAAGACTTTGAAAGCCCTCTCTAAAGCCCTTGATTTGGGGTGATTTGGTGCATGAGGTTAGCATGAGTTTCCTCAAAAGCCTCTGCCATTTGCTGTGGAATTTTCATTAAATTCATTTATTGGTATACTTCAAAGGGCTGGGGCCATCACGGGTAAATAAACCCTGCTAACATGTAAACTGAGTGCCGTAAATTTTGAGGGTACCTAGAGTGATTAGGCTTTGATTCTCCGTGCAAGAGGATAGTTAATGCAGTTTATTGTAGTTGACAGTCACCAAGGGCTAATTTTAAATCACATTTAATTTAGAAAAAGTCTGAGTCTGGGTTATTTTGACAGACTGTTTAGGCAACCTTAGCCTTTATGTTCTGTCAGGAATAACCTCTAAATGCCTTAAGCTCATTCAGCTGTCTTATCGTAGGGTATTTTAAAGTTTTTCTGTGTTGTCATTTATATTGTTTTATGTTTTACACGCTTGTAGGTTAAACATTAAAATGGTTTTGCCAGGCTACATGAACTAAATACATAGCTTGTTCTATGACGGCTAAGGAAAGAATTCAGAGTAATTCAAAAATACACACAAGCATGGAACATAATTAATAATTATTATGCAGCAATTCACACTTTGTAGATCAATATATATACTATGTGCTTACAGGGGTTAATGTGTAATAATAACCATATTTTGCCTGGACGTCAAATTTCATATTTTTTGTTTTGCTTACTGATATTACCTAAACACTCATGTTTGGTTACAGGGAGTGATGTCTGATTTCACACTTCTGTTCATTCCTTCCCTTTTAAAAACTGAGTTTTGTGTCTTTTATCGTGTTAAACAACATAAAGAAGGGATATTTTGATACCGTTTGGATGAAGCTTAAGGGTTCTTTGAGAGATCTTCTTGGGTCAACATTAGCTAACTTGGGTATCACAAAAGTCTTGAGTGACCTTAGGGGAGGTGTGCAATCGTTTTGTTTTCATCTAATGAAGCCTTTCTAAATAGTTTGAATATTTATCATAGATATACTCCAGTCTGTTCATCGCAAATCATACCAGCAACAAAGATGACTTTCAGAAGTATTGAGCCATGTTGCGAGAGTGATCATTTTGCCAAATGAAGAACAAATATCTTATTGGAGTAGAAAACAAAATCCTGTTGCTTGCCCGGATGCACAGTTAATGTAACATAAATCTGTGGTTTTGCTCAAGTTTAGCATTGTGTCTGTAGATGTTGGCCTTTTAAGAAGCCTAGAAAGGGAATCATCAACATAGATACCTACTCGCACACCATGGGACGTGGATGTGACTCGGATCAGTGGTCTGATAATTTGTGTAGGTCACTACAAAGGGCTAAACAGTCTTCAGGGCTGCTGCTAAGTTAGTGGGCACTGTTTTAATCTTTTAGTGAACAACTGACTTGTCATAGGTAAATATCTGATGTGGAGCTTACCTTACATTCATCAGTGGATATGAATTACTGATGTTGGAAAAACAAAAGAGCTATTTTTATTTTGTGTCATGGAATACATTGAGCCATTTGAACATGATTGGTTTAACCCACACCGGACACACTCAAGTCATTGTGGAAGTCAATACTCCCTTTACCTCTGTGTGGTTATCTTACTGATGTTAACAGTGGTGGTGTAGTTAGGCAGCCCCTTTACCATTCCCTATTTCCCCAACCCTTTCTTGGCATGCTCTGTACAAGGCCCAAACCCATACCTCTTCTCCCCTCAACCCTACATGTACCCTCACCCACTGACTCCCCTCTCTCCTCCCCTCTTCCACCTTGGCACTGAGGATCATTGCACAATGTCTATGTGAAGGGGTATGGACCTTACGATCAATGTGTGGGCATACATGGGGGTGGAAAGGGAAAATAGCCAAAATTGTGAATCGGTGAATATATATATATACATATATATATATATATATATATATGTATATATATGTATATATGTATATATATATACTTTATATATATATATATAACACTATATATATATATATATATATATATGCTCTCTATATATATATATGAGAGAGATGTAAATGAGATTTTATAAAATAATTTAAAGAATAAAATTCTGAAAAAAGTTTTCTGCCTTGAATTTTTGGGTGATTTAAACTTTGTATGTGGTATTATTGAACTGTTGAATGCAATGTGTACACAGAATTCAGTCTGTTTTTGAACCACTATGGGTTTAAATAGTGAAGAGAATTATCCATTGGCCTCCTGTCAGTTTTGTATTTAACTTATCACAGGCCCCTGTCTTCTACTGTAGGGTTTGATATGTTCTATCTGTCTGTGTTTTCGGCTAATAAGTCTTAACCTCCTTTCTAAGTCACTCACGACTACTGTACTAGCATATTTTGAGTTTGTAGGCTGCCCTGTTCTGCATGGGTTGGCTTTTTCCTAAATGACCAGCAGAGGGTGATAAATACCCATACATAGAGAGACTGAGGCTGCATAAAATACACCAATCCTTTTGAAAAACTCCTCATTTTTTACTTAAAATAAATGACTTTAAATTCCTTAGCTGGGTCTACATTAGTATTATATGAATATTAATTAGCCTCTATATGGGTTTGCTGTAAAAAAACAAAGTTTGAGTGGCAGGTTTGAGTGTATATACATTAGCCTGGGAACCAGACGAATCTGTGAGCTCATGTTTTATTAGCTCTGGCGCATTTGCAAATTGCCTTTATACTGCAATAAAACAGCGTGACCTATGTGGTTAGAGAGAGGAAAAAGACTGGTCATGTGCTAAGTTGAGTATCTTTGGCTCAAATGTATGACAAACTACTTCAACAATTGCATAGACAGGAAACCACATGAGAAAAGGGGTAATCTGACACGCAGAGTGACAATGATTCAAGGGGTTAATACAGGTCAATGAATCTGAGTTTCCACATGAGCAGGATTTAAATTTACCACCCAAGCAAAAAAAAAAAGCACTAAACTTCCTGAGATGATACTAAATGAGAGTTTTGATTGTGTGTTCTTTGGTTGCTGCCTCTTCTTTAATTTGTGACTTGTGATGTCTTGGTGTGACTGTCAGGTGGTGGAGTTCCCAAATTTAAATTGGATTCCTCATTTGCACCAATAGAAAGCTCAGATGGAATTTCTTAACAGCCCTAAACGATAAATCAGATCAGAGCCACATGGTATGTACTACAAGAGGATCACTTTGGAATGGACACTTGCTTAGGATAAACTTGCTTGTTTTGGCTCACGGTGCTTTAATAAATGAGAACTGGTGTCTGGCTCCCATCACTAATCTAAATAAGCTTCCATATTGGGTATAATAATTGGATCAGTTTCTGGACCAGCGCCTTCCTCCAACAAACTGATGTTAGATATGGGATAGCTGTAGCTGAGAGATTCTCCACAACTAGGGGAATAGCAGAGACGGACATCAGCGGGACCTCTGCAGTAACCGAAATGCTGATTGAGTGCCAGTCCCTGCACCCTGCATCATCCTCTCCTCTAGGACGTGTCAGAACTGTGCTGAACAGCCTTTACCAGCCATGAGGGAGCCAAAGACATACTGAGTAAAGAACGTTTCTCTTCAGCAGGAGATTCAGATAATGACTTATGGCACATTGCTTAGCCTTTGAATAAATCCACCACCAGCAGTAGAATTAACGCCATCTTAGTTAATAGTATCATTGAAGAAAGACTGCCAGAGAAACAATTACAGGACAGGCATTTAGATAACTGTTATTGTGCAAGTAGTGGAGTATTTGCATGTGTATTTTTTACAGCACATGCATTAAGAAATGTATTTTACATGTACCGTTTACCAATTTATTGTATCTGCCTCCATTTTATTTCCATTTTCTCCATTTATTCGACCATTTCCGCCGTGACATGAAACTGCAATTGCTGAAGAAAATGGGCCGATGTCGAGAAATGTGCATGGGATTCCAAGCAGCAGAAATTTCCACAGTTCACATCCCACAGCAGCTGATCATTAGCCAAGGGAGGTGAGCACAGTTTCTGAATCTGAAAGCGTGTCACTCCCAGTCAGGGCAATAACAGATACACCACACAGTAGCCTTGTTATGTACTTACTTGTGTTACACCCACATACAGCGGCACATTACCTAACACTGCGCCTACACCCGGTATCATTCCTACACTGATGCATGCACACCTGCACATACATGCATTTGTGACAAGACACGAATCTTGTGTGAATGAGGTGAGCGGTACCTGGAGAACCAATTGTTATAGAGGGAAGCCAAAGACCTGTGTGTGTTGGACCTGTGTAAGGCTTTTGTTACTGGTTGATTATTATGTCAGAGGAGAATCGTGATGCTTTCTCTCCTTATGGGCTTCTCTCTCTCTCTCTCTCTCTCTTTTCCTTCCCACTTCTTTTGCTCTCTTGCTCTGCACAGGATTTGTTACCTTGGCAGTTGATTAACACATGTATTCATTAGATACATTCTCAACAATTCACTCTCAGTAATTAATTATGTTAGATGTCAATCTAATGAATAAAGCGTTTTGTCTAATGCCCTCTGTTAAGAGTTGGAGTGTGTTCAATAGCTGAGATTTTACACACACCCATACTGTGTAAATGCAGAGGCCAGCACTTAACCACTGCTACTACTATCTGTGCTAATTCTAGCTCTTGTCTTCTCAAGGGAAATAACAGACATCTTTGAACATTGTCATAAATATTCTACTACACACTACATAATTGCCTGGAGCAAGTGTGTGTTTTTTTTAAAATTTATAATTAAAGGTGTCATTACCTTCCCCCTCCCTTTAACTTTGAAACGTCATCCTGCTGATGTCCTTGCTATTTACAAAGCCTCAATTCATCATTGGTAGAATGATAGATCCAGCATGTAACCGTTCCCATCTTCTTATCTACATACATTTTAAAACTGCTCTGAGCTAGCAGTTTATTGGACTTCTGTGTTTAAGACACTTTCAGAGATCCTTGGAGTGACTATAGACCCCTGGCCTATTATAGCTCTTTTTCGAGTACCCTCTGATGTCTTCTCTTTGAACAAGTTCCAGTGTGACTTCTTTATTCTGCACGCTGCTCCCTCGTCGTCTAATCCCACTGAAATGGAAAGACGCAACTCCTCCATATCATACACAGTGGATCAGGAATATATTATATAAATCAAGCACACACTTGCAGTGTGTGCTTTAATTTCAGTATTATTAATCATACTGAAGTTGTTACAAGTACAGTGTAATTGGGTATTTTATTTGATTTCATTTATTTATTTAGTTACTTTTTTTGAGGGAGGACATGTGTTCTGTATGCATTTTTGTTTATCACTTAAAAAAAGCAAAAAGCAAAGTTCAGGCTGCTTTTAAAAGAAGTGAGTCTGAACACATCTCAGGTCTTCAAGAAGGCCATTCAGCAACTAGGAGCGTAAAAACTAAAGGCAGACTCACCAGACTTTGAATTGAGCCTCAGTACCACAAGGAGACCAGTGGAGTTCTGGGTTATTCATAACTTTTAAGCATGTCTATCATAAATTGGGGTTGCTAGGCCATTCAGTGCTTTATAGACAAGCAAGAGAAGTCAAATCTAGTGTGTTACATACTTGAAGCAGTGATTTGAGGAGAGGTGGAATGGGCTTTCTTTTCTTCGTCCCTGTCAAATCTCTAAATTGACTGGAGCTAAGCTCACAGTAGGCCATCGCAGTAGTCCAGAGGTTTTCAAAGTCTGAGACTTTGGGCCTCCCCTCAGTCAATGCTTAGAAAAAGGCACCCCCTACCCCCCTCTTAGTTTACTTGCTTAGCTTCCCTCAATTCCTGGATGCCTATGGGATTATGGTTATGTTATTTGATCCCAGAGACACTCAACAATTGAGCCAAGATAGCCTGATATTGCTGTTCGACATAACTTCAGACTACACCAAAAACAGTACAATCTCTTTAACCAAATCACATTTAGGCTATTCTATGTGATCTCTTTTTGATAACTGATGTAATAACTAATGTAATGTTTTTTTCACTTCCATTCACTGAGCCTGCCTCACACTTTGAAAACCTCTGCAGTAGACTATTCTGCAGGTTATAAAAGCATGTATAAGTGTCCTCAGGTTGGTTTGATAAAATGTATGTGGAAATCTGAGATCAGCATCAAGAATGACACAGAGATTCCTCACTTCATCTGTAAGAGTAAGGGATCAAAATGAAGCTCAACTACCAGACACACATGATTGATGAGCCGCTGTAATCCGACATCTCCTGCATAAACAACAGAATACATAGTTATAACGGACCAGTCTGATGTGTGTAGCGGTGTGCTGGGTTATTTTATTGCAGCCTGGTGTCATTTGCACGTGATTTAATGAAGGTAAACACAGCAGGCGCCGACTGAATGAACTGAAGGGGAAGTTTTTCATACATTCAAGCAGCTGTTGACAACATATAGGCTTTCTGTAAGAATCACTCATATTCATTTATTGATAAATGCAGACTGATTTACAGACGTTCCTGCTTTAACTATGTTAAACATTATTTTTTGATGCCGCTTTAAATGCATCTACTGGTTGGAGAGTGATTAATTAAAATGGTTTATTTACATTTTAAGCATTATGCCGTCATTGCTTCACATTTGCTCCAAGTATTTAATTTAGCTACTCTGGTTAATAAAATCACCACAATGGCAGAGAAGTGACATTGGACCAGAAACAGACATGGTTCTGAGACGCATATTCTCAGTGCAAAGTCTATTTTTTGCTGCCTTGTTTGAATGGACCTCCCTCTTGTTTGCGCCTCTCCTCCCACCTGTGCGCTGAGTGCTATTGTTGCGCCGCCACGAAAATAGGGCCCCTTAAGTAGTGAATATTTGCTCAGATTGTCCCCTGTATAATTTTTCTCATTAAAAAGCTGCAGTCTGTCTGTGTTTTAAACAATCAAACCGTGATTTTGACTTAAAGGTCAGGTAGGCAGAATTATTTTAGTGTCATTGGGCAAAAATGCTATAACTGTTCAGCATATTGTAATTCAAGTGGTCTGAGAGAAAACTTCTACTTCTGCACCTCCTCTTGGCTCTGTTTTCAGGCTTTAGAAAATCTAGCCCGTGACTGGAGACTTTAGCCAATCACAGGTCATTTCAGAGAGAAGGGACGTTCCTATTATACAACTATATTCCTGTTGTACAAATGCAGATGCGCGTGCACGTCACTTCAGATGATGAAAGCCTGATTCAGTGGCGGAAAATAATGCAGAAAATCCCACATCTTGTGATAAATGTGCAATATCTTCCCTGTGTGGTGTACTAGCCTCTCATCCATTAAGATGTAATGCACCTGGCTTTTAGAATTATGTTTCTCCACTGGGTTGTTTGCTTGTTTTTTTTTCCCATCTTAACAGGTACAAAATCATCAAGGGGAAAACTATTTTTGCCTCACTTGTAGTTGCAATGACAGTTAGGATTTTAACATTATTTGTTTTTTAAACTGTGCATATCATAAAGGTCGCCAAATAGAGAAGTGAGGACAAATTCTGAGAAAGATGATTCTTGACGTTAATCCCTTTATTGAATAAATTACTGTTAACTCAGTTATCAAGGAAATTAAGTTATTTTGAACCATGCAGACATTATAATCCAAAACTTGCCTTTTGTTAATTACTTCTGGTAACTGAAGTGTTAGTGTGCATATGAATTTAAAAAAGAAAGACATTTCCCCCAGATCTATTCAGCTGAGGGGTGGCACAGAATACAACCAGAAAAAAAAGTAAGAAAGAGTGGTGTTTGTCAGTGACCATGACAGATGATCTGATGATGATGATGTTACTGTGACATATACAGTAGAGGGAGAAGAAAAGGAAAAATATATATTTTTTTTAAATGTTCAGAAAAATCTATACACTGTGTCACTGAGTATAGTTATTTAATAAAGAACAGTGCCTTCACATTGTGTAGTGTGAATTGCAGAGTGAGAAGAAATTAGTTATCGGTCTCTTACTTCTGAGTTTTTGTGGCTCCTGAAAAAGTACAAGTAGTTTCTTGATATTGTTGTAAGATCCCACAAATGTGATTCTTGCAGTAAACGTTCTGAGTGTAGTTTTTCTAAATCAATATATAAAATTAAACCATTTTTTTGTGTTTGTACTTTACATGCTTTTCTGTGATTTGATATCAAATGTGTGATGCAATGTGCTCACACTAGAGTGTGTAATAGAGGATAATCCATGCAAAACCCACATCATATCCTCAAATCAATCCTCCAAGTTTTCACTTCATAACATTTCTCAAATAAACTCTGTCCTTATCAGGAGTGCTTCCTGTTCACCTTCCTGTTCACTATTTAGTCATCTCTGGTCTGGAATACAGCATCTCTGTTGGCTGGGGTCCCAAGCCCTTCCTTCAGACGCTGTGACGGCATGCTTTATGATTTAATGTGGCAGTACATCTTGTGCTCAATCTATTCAATTTTTCCCATGTCCCCATTATCCTCCTTTCCTTCGGGACTTGCCCATTGGCTGCCTGTGGCAGCTTGGACTGAATTCAAGACTCTGCTAGTGTAAATGGCTGCATTTTCTCACCTGTCTCTGGCTTACCAAGGGCAACTGAATCATCACTTCAAATAACATTGAAGTTTAATTACATTAATTATTAATATTAGTTCAACTAAAGTTAAATTTGGATTTTCAAACAATGACGAGATGAGAATTCATATTGGGAGGAAATCATCAATCTTGCAGTGTGGTGAACAGAGAACAACCTACTGCTCAATGTCAGCAAAACCAAGGAGCTGATCATTGATTTTAGGACAAAGAAGACAAAGACACACACTCCTGTCTGCGTCAGTGGAGTTTTAGGTTCCTGGGAATCAGCATTGCAGAGAGCCTGTCATGGACATCACACATCTCCATGCTGGTAAAGAAAGCTCAGAAACCACTGTACGTTCTTGTTAACTTTTACAGAGGAGCAACAGAAATGATCCTGACTGGAAACAATACAAACTGGCATGGGATGTGCATGCCCCAGGACATCATGGCTACTCTCTCTTTAGTGACCTGATCTCATACTTTTGAAAAATAACACACAGATTAATTTCTTCTTGATCTGTTTATTTTAAAATTGTCACTAGAGACTGACTGAGTACTGTCAGTGTTGGAAAACCCTTGAAGTTACATTTAGTGATATTTAGCAGAGTGGCTAAGTTATGTTGGAGTGTTATTGCTACTGCAGGAATACCTGTTTAACATTAACATTTTTCAGTATCTGCAGTAGGTGTACTGCAACAGTAAGTAATAATAACCAACAAGTGAATATTTAACCAACATTTTTTTCAAATCTTGTTTAATCTGGTAAACAACATATTTTGTTTTGCAGTCATGAGGGAACGTGCAGCTCCAGCCTTTCAAGCAGATTGCAGATTAGCCTTCAAACTCTTGAGTTCTTGTCCTTTTTCTATTCTGATATCCTATTATTTGTCTGGTGACATCATATTGAAAATAAGTTAATACTTTATTTGTTGGTTTGCCTATTAGGTTTGTTTGTGCGCTGATATCAAATTTATTTTTTCAAACAAGCTCAAATAAGGGTGTTGACCAGAATTCAGAGGTCATAAAGATCTTGTCATGCACAGTCAGTCATTTCATTTAATCTCTGATCTGCCCTGCCCTCTCCAGCTAACCCACATCATGTGTATTGATAAGTGCACATTGTGACCTTCTCTGAACATACACTGAGCAATTAAAGTTCCCCATCAGGAGAGCTATTGATCTACAGTGGGTGTGTGTTTTTGGTTGTCTCTTTTTATTATGGCTGCAGCAGTATAGACATTTTCTTACTGTGATGTAAGAAGAGCAGCATGTCTTTTTAAAAATATTCATGTGTGCATCACTTGGTGACAGAAGGTCAAAGAATAAACTGCATCTTGCAGCTTCCTAATCCTTGACACCAGAATTAAACTGCACTGCGTAATTGTTACTGACAAAACACTTGCTCTGGTTCCAGTCAGGTTCAAAGCAAGTCACTGAAGTCCTTGAGTGCAGGTTAAAGGCGAAACTGTGTGTGCAATGAAGATGCCCCGCAATGCAGTCATGAAATTACAGCATGTCAGTGCCACACTGCTATTTGCCACTTGGATACATACTTAGACTTACTCTAATACACTGTCAGACTCACACTTTGACTCACCCATGAACTTGGGCAAAATGAGAAAATTGTCCGCCTGGGACTTGGTTGGCCTAATTTTTAATTTAGCTGCCCTTTCTGCTTACCCTGCGACTCCATAGACTGGAATAAAAAATGGATGGAATGATGTTGCAAGAAGAACATTTTTAAAATAATTTAGAGAGAAGAGATAACTTACTGTATGCCTGTTTATCTACCAACATCTCCACCAGAAAAACAACCACAACCACACCAACGACTACTGAAAGATACAAATCATAGCAGATCATAAGCACTTATAGGGTCTTTACCAGCTTTGTTAGTAAGGGAAACAAAGCACTGTTAACAAAGACTGTTAAAATGAACTAAAAACTATTTAACTCATCAATCCTCTTCAAAATGTGTCCTTGGCTCAAATGACTTTAATTATTAATATTTTCATTGATTTACAGGCATACATAGACTTTCAATGAAAAGGGCACAAAATGAGTTGGAATAAAATCACTTTAGATGTAAATAGAGTGTATTATAGTTTTATTTCTCACATGTTTCTGCTGTATTTGTCTGTATAAATACAACCTAGAACTGTTCTATGATAATATTTTGAATGATTATGACAAAAGATTTGTCAATTTCTATAGGCACCTGCATCGTTATTCATGTATTTTAGGTTCCTGGATGCCTTATAGTTGGTTAAATTGACAACATTAGAAGTCAGACCTATAGCTGAGTTTGTGCTGAAAAAAAAGATACCATGCATGTGGGGTATGGGACTCCAGAGGATTAACATATATTATTATTTTGTTCGATAACAACCATTGCAACAGTGACTCCATCACACTTTTATGTCTCTCACAATGTTAACAGGACTTGACGATGACTCTGTACATCCCTAACTAGTATTTGTTACATCTCTCACTCAGCTGAAATAGGTGTGACTTATTATTTTCAGAAACATTTAAACAAAAGAATAATTCATAAATCATTATTTTTAATATAAAAAACAAGTGAAATTGCATGAAAAAACCTAACAACTAAAAACAGATGAAAATTTTATTTAAAAAATATTTTACATTGCAACAATTCTGTACTTTAACCATTTTTTCTTTTACTTACTTAGGGGGACTACATGCATAGCAGTCCATTTGCATTTTCCCCCATGTTTGCCTTCATTTTCTACTACCAGAAGATGTCCTAGTTTACTGTAAACTGCAGTGATCTGAAACATAAAACCCAGGTTAAAAGCGATGCTTTACACCTGCTTTAAACGGACTTAAACAGAACAGAACAGAAGGAAAAAACATTTTATGCTGTAAAGACAGAAAAACATGCACACATGCAAATCCACACACACACACACACACACAAACAAGCTCACAGGTGGTCTCAGCCATCTTTTTTTCATCAATCTTGCTGACATATTGATCTCCCTGTCTGCTTGATAGGCTGTGAGATCAGCCCATCGCTGTTCATTTACTTCAGCACCACGCAGCTCTCGGGCATTGGAGGAGTAAAGGCCACATATTTTCTGCATTAAAGTGCAGTGGATGGTTTGGTTTCAGGAGTTGAAGCTGATTTGATTTTTAGATGCAGAGAATGTGTAGTGCTGCTGGCATAATTAATCCACTATCTGGTTTTGGCAAAGTGTCCCTTGTGTGATAACATGCACTATGTGTTATGTATATAGCGGTGGATGAGAGGAAGATATATCTCTCTATAAATCTTTGTCCTGAGCTTGGTGAAGGGAATTTGCAGCCATGTATCATACATAATGAAGAAGTCATGGAGCATACGCTGCATGCCGTGCCGTGAAGTTAGCAGGAAAATAACTGAGCATGTACAATCACTGTGGCCTTCACACACACAAACCCATTCAATTGGGCTTTCTCCTAATTTCATACAGCGGCACATATGAGAAAAGCAGTTTTGATCATATGAACACTGCACTGATTATGATAACGGATAAAAAAAGGAAAAAAGACAAATGCTTTGTAATTGGTTATATAAGATCTGCGTTATGTAAGTGTTAAGGGAGAGCATGCATGCTATATGGTAGTTCTCCCCTCCAAGGACATACCAGAGTGGAAAGCCTTGCAGTGTTAAAGGATGTTTGTGTGTGAACAGAAGAGGGAGTGTGTGTTAATGTGTGTATATGTTTATGAACCAGGGCGAGAGAGAGAGAGAGTTGGGTTTTTGGGTTGCTTGATGGGTGAAGAACCAGTGGGAGACACTTGCTGATAAAATGAAGTGATGAGAAATGATGAGACGGATGAAGTGCAGTGATGCACCAGAGAGGAAATGGAATTTGAGGAATATGCTGGAAAGCGAGAAGGAACCGGGAGTAACGGAGGAGCAGGGAGGAGATGAAGATCAATGGACGCAGTCAGCAGCAGAGCTAAAATGGCTGTGTGATTCACAGAAACCGGGTGAGCGACAGACAGATGTGTCGGCGGAGAGTGAGACGAGGAGTGGCAGCGGAAGAGGCCGAGACAGGGAGAGGAGGAGATAGGGAGAGTGACTGAGAGATTGAGGGTATAGGCAGGAAATAGGTGGTTAAGTGAGAAAAGCAGAAAGGGAGGGGAGAGGAGAGATAGATCTTGTGGCTGTGGCTCCAGTTGGACTTGTAACTGAGTCATGGAGCATGAAAACAGATAAAGGACTGTGAAACTGGGAGTGTGACGTTTCTCTGCTAAGCTTCTTCTACATACTTCATTGTGTTCCCTTCTTGGACAATCATTTTATCTTATGTAGTTTTAGGGCAAAATAAATATTTAAATTAAAAATTAATTTAATTAATTAAAAATAACTAAATTAATGAAAATAGATTAAAAACAATTAACTACAACTAAAACAGTTAACATTATTAGTTTGTATATCTTGTATTTGTACTTGAAATCCCTGCAGCAGTCTGAAGAATCAAAGTCTCTAATTCCCTCAATAGCTGCCATTAAAGAGGAAGAACTGACCCGAGTGCAGATTACATGCTTACTAGTGACTTTAATTCTGCAGAATTTTATTCCAAACTTTTCACATTGCTTAACTGGAAGAATTCTGATCCCTCCGTTATAAGGTAAGAAAAGATTAACTATTATTTGCAAGGAACAGCTGCTGAATTTGATCACATTTGGCTCCTTTTTGTTTTGAACTTGTGGAAAAGTTGTGACTTTAGTTTGACTATATAAGAAGAGCAAAATATAAACCAAAAAAAAAAAAAATCTGTAAAAGAAATAAAGAGTGGCTCCTCTTCATTTGACCTGTTAAACCTGCTCGACAGTAAAGGCCAACTGTTGGGCCGTTATGTACAAATATTGTTGAGTTTTTCAATATTTTTCATATTTATTTTGGTCCTGTGAGAAAATCATACATACTTTATATTAGATTTTTTATTATAAATTCTTTAAAAATATACAGATATGTGACAAATTAATAAAAAACCCTGAATGAGTGGAGAAACATGACTAATGCGGATATTTCCATAGTTTGATAAGTATGAAAATGATGTGAAACATATGATATGGCCTACACAGTCAACAGATCTCAACACAACAGGCTTGTGATGGCCCAACACCTTACTACAACACTTTATATTGTTTTTTCCTTTAATTTGTCAACCATTTGTAAGTTATACCTTCGCAATTCATGCTTTTCTGAAATAGTGATAAAACAGTATTAATGATTAAAAGAAATTTAAATAACAAAATATAACAAACTGTCTGATAAATCTTTTACACCTCATATATACTTTGATAAAACCATTTTATCAGTGTAGATGGGATGCAGAATTTGTTTGTAGTAGTTTGCCGCTGTCTTGATGATAAAATGTGAGGTAACGGATGGTCTTCAATCTGCACATGCTGCTCTGTTTATTTTTAACCCTTTACATTACCGCTCCCTTGTTGGTTGTGATAGTTTTATATCACTACCAGCTTTGCGTTTCATTCAACAACTTGCTCTGTGCCGAGTGTTTGCAATCTTGTGTAAACATGAAACCGCATTCAGAAGCATACACCCAGATACGTACACTGTATACTGTTGCTTATGAAATACTTACCGGAGAATAACATCATCAATAAATCAGACACAGCTGTTCTGGTTTTGGCACAGGCAGGAAAAGCAATAATAAACAGTCCGCACACACAATCAGTCCAGGGTAGCAGTACGGCGATGCTGGTCTGACTCTGGCTCTAATGGCCATAGCTGCAGGGACCCTTTGAAATGTATGTCCTGATCAATAAGTAATTTTTAAATTATGTTTTTTATTGTTATTAATTGTTTTGTATTGTTATTACTGTATATAAATGAGTATAAAGTATGTAATTTGTTTAGAGTCTAACTCATTTTAATTGACTGACCATTCAGGTCCTCTGAAAAAAGGCCTAACAGCTGCCCTAACTGCAAAACAAATATGGTAAGTGAAATCCTCTCTTCTCCAAAGTAAGTCTCAGTATTTTTTATTATTTATTATTAGATAATTTTCAGTCCCAGCTGGTCTTGTTTTCTCCCTTTTCCCTGCACAGGATTTAGTAGAGTAAAATGGTGAAGTTAAGTGGAACAGTCTCAGTGGAGCAGCTCTAATTGATGACAGTGGCAGTGATGCCTTGTGGCTGTCAATGAGCAGCCATGGTGCTTAGGCGCTTGGTGGAACAGACCTGTACTCCTTCACTGGAAAGTTAGAGAGACTCACCTCAGCATCATTATTGGCCCCGTCAGTATAGAAGCAGTCTTGTGTGACTGCTGGTCACGCTCAGCAAGAACACTGCAGGTGAATCTTGTTTCATGAGGTGCAGGACTCCTTCTGGACTTATAGCTTATAGGTGATTAGGAGGGAGGAGGTAGCACAAGGCCTTTCTTAGTACAGAGTATATGGTATATACATAGAGAGAGAGAGAGTTAAATAGGCCTTTTTCACAGCAGACATTCTAACTTTCTTAGCAAGAAAAGCACAGTTGTTACCAATAAGATAAACAATGGCTCTGTTCTATTCCAGTGTCCCAGTAAGCCATGACAGTGTGACAGTGTACCAGCATACCAGGACCATGACACTGAAGCAGCTAGGTTGAATTCAGCAATTATTAGTTTTATTATTTACAGCTTTTCCTACTGTGACATGTCAAATACAACACGACTTTATATATCCACACTGCAACGTATATTTACAATAAAACAAAATATAGAATCATATACTACACTGCCCCCTTTTCAGTGTTGTTTGTTTTTTATTTACATATATTTATTCATTTTCATTGGAGTGTGGCAAGATTTGTGACATCAGTGCCACTTGGAACTGATGATATCTTACAAGTTCTCGAGAAACACAAGTAGAAACACAGATTGAGAAAGCCCTAAAAAAAACAGTCCACCTTCACTTTGTAAATCGACTACACACCTTGTGATGACCCACCATCTGGCTTCCTGTACTTCTCTCTCCCAAGGCTGTGCTCTCTGCTGGGCAGCCTCAATGTCTCCTCATGGCCTCCACATCTTTGGAGTTTAAATTAGGTTTACACTTCTTACAACACTCACACACATACTTTCATTCATCCTTGCATGCCTTACACTACTGACTCATTCCATATCTCCACACCCATCTTATTTTCTCATTAATCAAATAAATTAATTTGGCTTTTGAAAATTGTGTGTGTGTGTGTGGCCCTCTTGTTGTTGCGTCTAGTGTTAGAAGCATTACGACATCAACAAGAACATTTTCTAATGACACGTTGTTAATGTTAATTATGCCACTATAACCCTTTAACCCACCCCGCTGATCACCATTAATTGGCTCTTGCTCCACAGATTTCTCTTATCCATGCCCTTCCTTCTCCTTCACATGTAATCTATCCAGGTTTTGTGTCTCCAGTGTGGTTGAGGAGCTAAGAAGAACGTGAGGATGGACACGTCCAGTGAAAAGTAAAGAAACGTCAAGATAAACTGTAACTTGATGAGTTAGCATACAGAGATTAGCACCAGGAATTGCTCCTGGTATCCTATATCCCTAATTGGGAGATAAGCTGTAGGCCGTATGACAGCTGGAAGCCTTATCAGTTCAACATTGCATAATAAGGAGAGGATAGTTTCTCCAGACTGTAAGAAGGCAGGCAGATGGCATCCATGTGTTTTGTCTGTCTGTTTTTATCATGAACAACTATGTCTTTGCGTCATACCACTTTACCTGATTTGGTGTTAGGAGAAGTGTTTGATATATTGTACAGTGCGTTAGAGCATAGGAATGAGGATAAATGAAGGACGTGGTGATGAATGGAGATGAGGATATCAGAGAATATAAAGAATTGAATAGCCATTAGGGCATATATGAGCTGCTTTCCTCTGCATTACTTTGCTGTTTCATTTGAATTATCTTATGATGAATGGTGGTGCATAATGACTAAAATACAGCTCTCATTTTTGTGATTGCACTGAATTGTACAACACTGTCATCAAGATGTATGTAGAAGTTCTCATTTTGTGTAATTTCAGTGAATGCCAGTTAAGAGAATCTAAGGTTCCATGGGCAGGTCCATGGTTATAAGAGTACATGCACACTAAAAGCCCGGTTATGATCAGGTTTTTGGAATATCTTGTTTATGTGTTTGCACATATAAAAGTCATATCCTAGTTTCACATCCCTGGATAAGTATACGGCATGTAAACACATTCTCCAGGTTTAAATGTGAAATGTCTATGTCTATGTGTATCCAAGGATGCAAATGGCTGTCTACACTCTCTTAAGGTCAACGGTGGAGTCAGCAGACAAGATCCCTCACCAGCTTCTGACCTTCAGACACTGAAAAGGTATGTTCCTTGGAATGGAACATTCCTTTCCATTAAGCCCATGAGATCTTGGGAAATCGACTGAGGTCTGTTTTTTGCCCCTGTGACACCTGTGCTCAGAGGAACAAAACACAGTGAAAGTGAAAGCTTGACACAAACATTTCAGTACTGTTTATCATTCTTGGCTTCTGTTACTGGCGAAAAATGGACTGCAAGCCACCATGTAAGGTGCTCGACTAACCATCTGGAGCAACTGGGGTTCAGTGTCTTGCTCAAGGACACTTTGACATGTGGACAGGATGAGCTGGGGATCAAACTGCCAAACCTGCCGTTAGTGGAGCATTGCAGTTAATGCAGCAGTGTTCAGGCATCCATAAACCAAAGAGTGTTATACTCACCTGTTAAGATGAGATGAGATACAGTTCAGTCATTACAGAAATCATAGAGTATGGTGGAGATGTCAAGGAGTCAAAGACACTGATCACAAACCTGGATAATGTATAGAGAAACATGATAAATAACTAGCTGACTCTATGTTCCATGTATTGTTAACGTCATATCCCAAATATGATCAAAAACAGGATGTGACTCATAACCGGGATACTAGGATGCATGTAAATGAAAGTAGGTAATTTATAAATTCAGAAGTACTATGGTTTATGACTCAACATGGGCGTTGGGACTGTGGGGTGAAATTAAATGGGGAGTAAAAACAAGGGACAGACATATGGTGAGAGAGAGAGACATATGGTGCTATCGCAGTAACAGAAGGGACGTGGAAGTGGTGTAACATGCAGATGTGAGGAAAGATGCAGGGTTAGCAATGGCCTCCGTACACACACACACACACACACACACACACACACACACACACACACATAATTATGTAAAGCTGATACATTCATACAGCACAAAACATGCTCCCACTGATTGGGATTAACTTGTATAGGAGCATTATTTGGCAGGATGCATGTTGTGCAAAATTTGTGTTGCATTAACGTCTCAACTGCACTCCCTGGGTTGAGATGCAAACGAATCTTCTTATAGATGGTGTACATGTGAAGAACATAAATGTAGACTGGTAGATTACAGCTCATCTAGCATCATCTAGCATCTAATCTCTAATTAGAAGGTTGCAATTACAAAAAACACACAGAAAGACATAGCAACACATGCGTATGTCTGCGTGTGCACAGACGTTTGGTCAAGACCACAGGTTTTCAAACATGAGGCGCAAATTTGAAATCATAGAAAAAAAGACGCAACTTCTAACTACAGAAGTTGCCTGAGAATCCTCACGTTTTTAAGCTTTCTTCAGTATCAAAGTAATCCAGTGATAGTTGTCTGTAAATCCATGGGTACATTGCAAACAGAAACTGCTAATAGCTAATTTGGACTACTTTTAATGGTGCCAATTTGCCAAAATGTAAACAAATATAGGCTAAAACAAAAATGGGGGCTGAACTTCTAGCCCACAGCTAACTGACTCCATGGCAACATTATACTTCCTGTTTACATACCCCAAAGCCCCCAAATTATGGGAACTGTACTTCCAAAATGTAGGGCATGATTATCCCTGAAACAGAAATAAGACAAAGGATAATAATAGAAGTGCCAAAATCCATTAATATTGTCTTTTTTCATGCGGTATGTATTTGCCCTGTGTTGAAAACATGTGGACATATAGACAAAATGCTCATACAACTCCAAATTTTCAGACAGGGTCAGACAGTGTCTAGACTAGACTTTCCGAGAATACTAGGCCCAGCTGACCCAAGAGTAGTCTCATGATGTCAGATCAGATAACGTACAAGTTTGTCTGTCTCTTGCAAAAGGACTTACCCTGAAAAAGGGTCAGAGATGTAAAGAGGATAGACAACTTTTAATTGTCCTAAGGTCTCTATGGAACAGTTTGAACTGTGTGTCCAAAGTGCCTCAAGGATGTCACAATCTCTACTCCAGTTTGCCACAGTCTTTTTTTTGTGTCTGACAAGCTGCCGAGTCGCTGGGACATCCCTGACCACAGGATCTGTAGTCTCAGCTAATGTCCATGCACTGATTTCACTACCAGGGAGTAAGTCATACCACACTATATCAAATATATGAACTGTCCCTTTAAATTTGGAGGGTTTTTAATTCACTCATGCAGCATACAGCATTTTGACTTTGCCTCTCTCTCACTAGGTTAAAAATGCATTCGCTTGGTCCATGTCACGCCACAGCAGGAGGCCTCATAGCCGGCACTACTACTCCACTTCATGCATGACGGGACCGATGGCTGCCAGACATGCATGTCAGTCTGAGCCCATTACCTTCCTGTGGCTAGAGAACTGTGGATATCCACTCACCCGAAAAGACACTCTTGATGTGTTTTGAGGAGTCCTGGATGTCTACAAGAGGGCATTCTGAGCACAGAAGAACTGCTGGAAATCAAATGCCATATTTTGAGAAACTGGAGGACACCTTCAGTATCAAATAGTTTTATGCAAAGATGGCATCCCACCTGCAACTTCATTCCACTTTTATGCAGTCAGGCATGTCCTGCATAGGGCTGAGATAATGCAAACTGTGTCCTCCCAAGAAAAACGAGAGCATCAGTCATTTCAGCGAAGTAGTGTGACGTTATAGAGCTACAAAATGTCAGACTTTAACACAGGAGATCTGTTTCCTATTTCCTACCGACAGTCAGCATTGATTTCTTTTAACGATGACCTGCACCTTTATACAGTGAATTAAGATCATTTGAGATCATGCTAAAATCTTAAGAATTTTGTGAGTTTGAGGTAATAGTACATGTCATCTATTATTTATGGCACAAGCACAGGCGCTGTTCAGGTGCTGTGCAACAGGGACAAACAGTTAAAACTCAGTGGAAGAAATTCTTAATTGCAATTTCACATTCTTTAATGTGTTTTTACAGCTTGATATAATCCTTCCCATTGAAAACCAAATGTGGTTTAGGGGAAAAATGTAGTACTGCTTGTTATTAAAAGTTTGTGATTAAACCCCAAAGCTAAATAATATTTTTTTAATTTTTTTTATCAAAAGTCAATTTTCTCACCAGGTTGAGTTATTTTGCATTTTGAAGACACGATCACACACTACGCTTTTTCTCAGATGGTGTGTTTGATAATGATTTCATGCTTCTTCAGACCTTTTTTTCACATTATAGTACTTTTGGATGTCTAAAAAGTGAAGCTACACCAATTACACAGTTTTTTATCTTCAATCTCATAATCTGGCAGACACTCTTAGAAAGAAATCCCTATCGTCAAGAGACTTGTTTTTGTGAGTTCTCTCAAAATGGTTCAATTTAAGTCTACACCAACTGGGAATACAATATTTTAATTCAGCTGGTATCTTATATAGATCTTTGATAAACTGTTAGTGGATTTGCTGTTTGCAGAGGAACACAGGTAGGAAGGAATCACTGCCTGAGAGACACATTGAGGGGCAAAGAAGTAATGATTTCTAATTAAAGGAATATGACCACTGAGACTAACATAATCAATGCAGCATTACTTGTACTATTTTGTTGTTATACTTTCTAGAAATAGCAATTAATATGGAATACGATTATTCTTCTAATATGCACTTGTAACAAAGAAGAAAAAAATATCATACTCACGTCATCTGATTTGTTTTATTATTCATTTTCCTCTGATGTGTCACCACACTAAGATTACCTACAGTAGATGAGAAATGGTAAAATAGTCTACTTTCTATGTTTCCCGCTGTTTTAATTTGTATCAAGCAAGCAGCGACAGGAGTATGAGACATGACTGCTATCTGTTTAAGTTTTTGCAGGCAGGAAATCAACTGAAACTACATTTCCAGAGGGTGAAAAATAGCACGTGCCTCACCTCATGCATTCATTTTGTCTGGCTCACCTGGAGCTGAAATGTTACAGACCGATGAAATACTTGGTCCATTTTAGACTAAACAGCCTCTTGTATTCCTCTGTTGCAGCCTTTGACATCATCAAAGTGACCTGAACTAACAGAACAGGATCTGAGAAAGCAGTACTGCTAATGCAAAGAGTCATTTACATTTTACATTACACACAAAACCTGCCTTAAAAGACTGTTTATTGTACTTCCATAAAGTTTAGGGGGTTGTGACATCCTACAAACTATACATATTTGTTTTTCCAACTGCTTTGTGATGGGAAACATAATTGCTGCCTTGATTATGTTCACATGCAGCATTTTTTCAACTGAAAGAAGTGCTACATTTACATTTCAACAAAAGCACTTTTGATGTGGGAAAAATCATGCATGGTTTCGGTTAAATGTCAATACAGTAAACACATTGTGTCTCATGCTTCAAGTCATTGCATATTTTTCTGTGTTAAACCAAGATCATGATCTTTTCCTAACCATAACCAAGTGTGGAGTGCCTAAATATATCCATAAATAAGTTGAATAATGCTTTAGTCACTATAAGCGGATATTGTAGGAAAACAAATAGTTCTCAGTGAACATCAGTGAACATCAGTGAACATCAGAGTAGAGTCTGGCGCTCCAAGAGGTAGCAGCCGTTGCAGCAGCTCCTGAACTTCTGTCCAGGATTGTTTACTTTTCGTGGTTTTACGCGAATATTTGTTTTTGCCTTATTGTACTGTACAGCGTATTGTATTGTATAGTGTATTGTACAGTGTAAATTGTAGTGTTTATTGTACTGTATACTGCAGTGTATACTGTATATTGTGTTAACTGTTGTTTTGTGTTAACCGTTTGTTTAACTTAAGTTAGAGACATGTTAATTTAAATATTTAATTTAGGTTGGGGACATGTTAATTTAATTCCAATTTAGGTTTAACTTAATTTAATGTTAATTTAATTCCAATTTAGGTTTAACTTAGGTTTATTCTATTTTAGGTTAGGTACATTTTTATTTTTATTTTTATTTCAAATCTTATTCTGTACCTGCTGCAACACAACAATTTCCCCTCTGGGGGATCAATAAAGAACCTATCTATCTATCTATCTATCTATCTATCTATCTATCTATCTATCTATCTATCTATCTATCTATCTATCTATCTATCTATCTATCATTTTACTGATGAGTTCGAGATATCAACATTTATAGTGTTTCCTCATTATGTTGACAAAAAATGTAATCAGGGTGGCAATATGGTTGGTTTCTTCAAATGTATTTGCTGCTGCAAATTAGTAGTGTATATCTTTTAGGAGACAGGGTTGCTTGAGAGAAATAGATTTTAAAAAATGGTCACAATTGATGCAGCAGAGGCTGCAATATCCTGACTTTTAGTCCCTAGTATGGGTAAAGCTTAAAAAACATAGGATCCTACACTTCCCACAATGCAACTTTATAAGTTGACAGCCTTTTTGTTGGGCCACGTTCAGACTGACAAGAAGAAGAATTTACACTGTAGGTATTTTTTAACTAACAGGTACAAATTGTATTATTATGGGTACAGTATGACCTACTGACTGACTTAAAGGGAACTTATGCTGTAGGTATTTATAACTACTGCGTACCTATTCTAATATTACTGGGTACATGAGCTTGACCAAACCTGAGACACAGGTCATGCACTGGGACAGAACATAAAATCGATCATCTTCTACAACTGCCCTGTCTGTGAGATCGACACTCCTGGTTTTCAGTTCAGCTGTATTTACTGTAGAAACCTCATCATCTACTAACTGTACTCGATAACAAAAATGAACAGCACACTGTGTGTCAATCCACATATCCGCTCATCCTTTGGAGGGTCACAGTGGGCAGGAACCGATCCCAGCTGACATTGGGTGAGAGGCGGTGCATACCCGGGACCGATCGGCAGTCAATCACAGGGCTGACACATAGAGATGGACAACCATTAATGCTCACATTCATTTAGAGTCACCACTTAACCTAACCTGCATATTTTCGAAATGTGGGAGGAAGCTGGCACAGTATTGTACGCTACAGCAACAAAGCTGAAATGAAAGGAAAACTGTGTCTAGCAATAGAAATATGAATATAGAATAAGAAAATAGTGCATGTGGCCGGGAAGGGCACCTGTTTTGTCAACAGGATAAGAGAGAGACAGCAGAATCAGAATCTCTTCTGATATTTACATAACCCACAGACAGTTAATTTTGACACGAACCCCTTTATAATGTTTACTAAATAGCACTGTCCTAAATCATAGACTCTTACTTCTTAAGACCCTTCACATATCTGTTAGTGTCTGTTAAGAGTCTCTATTTTAAGATGTTCCTGAGGCTTAAACATTTAATCCAGTTAAATTTGTACTTTTCAGATTATTAAATCCGCTGTGCAGAATGTCAGCTGGGTCTACAAGGTCAGCAAAATGTAAAATGTGATTATTCAATGACAGAGTCACAAGCTTTCACTCTTATATTCTGCCTCAAGCCAAACAAGCAAAGAACTACCTTCTGTTTCCAGTTTCTTTTACTGCCCCTGTGTGCACTTGGTATTAACAAAAGTAAAACTGTGCTACCTTGGCTTACACATGCTGCTTCAAGGCAGCACACACAGAAAAACAACATTGGATGGATTAAAAATGGAGAGAAAACTTTGATATCCTTAGATCTAATAAGTGAGACCAAAAACCTTTGCTCAACTCAGCCATGCTTTTAACGTAATGCTAACGTGCTAACATACTGACATTAGCATGTTAACATGCTACAGCTAACGTTTCGCATGTTAAGTACAGCTGAGGTTGACATGAATTCGGTCACTAGTTTTTGAGGCCACTTGTCATGAACTAAAGTGTTGGACAAATCTATACCGAGTTTCATCCAGTAGGATTTAAGTGTAGGACTCACAGATCAGAATGATGGAACAACACAAATAGACATCCCTTCCCTGGAGCCGCACCACTAGCTAAAATGCTGACTAAAAATGCTGTCTTTGTCTGAATATGCTATCTGCATAATCACATCTGACACTGATGATTCTTGTTTTTGAATTGTATGAATAACACATGTTGATTGTTGTGAAATGACTCCTGGTGCCGTCTCCCAGGCATCAGGTATGTGCTTATGGAAAAATAGCAGCAATCATCAGGAGGCACACGCACAGAAAGATGAAAAATACCAGCGCACTGCCGTCTTGTTCCCAATTCTTCTTTTATTCTATGTGGACATGACATCATTTCAACGACAAATGGTTTTCCTCAGGTAAAGGTGAGGGTGTGAGAAACCTTTATAGTAAACTGGATGATTGTTACATGTGAGGACAATATAAAGTACAGGGTCGGGAAGTTTCTTACGTAAAAGAGAGCAACAGTTTAACCCCTCACTCACATCTCAAAAATATGAACCCCCTAATGTAGTCTAATAGTCATGGATCCTAGCTGCACCCAAAAATTTAATAAGTTGTGTGCTGAGGCTCAAAACACCCTGAGCAAGAGTGAGCCACCATGAGGTTTACCTTTGTAGTTCTGACTGAAATCTCTAAACGACTACCGAATGGATTGCTGATGATATTTGGTACAAATATAAATTGTTCCCAGAGGATAAATCCTAATGACTTTGATGATCCCATGCCTTTTCCTGTGGCACCACCAGCAGGTCAAAAGTGTCATTTGTCCAACACGGTTTATGACCAAATACATGCAAAATTAATGACATTCCAGTCAGCCGCAGCTATACTTTGTGTTTAGTGCTAATTAGTAAATGTTAGCATGCTAACACACTACGCTAAGATGATGAACATAGTACACATTAGTTAGCATTTAGCTCAAAGCACCACTGTGGCAAAGTACGGCCTCACACACCTTCATGGCTGTAGACATAGTCTTGTATGCTAGTGTTCTGTGATCGATAGTGATTCACTGCAACACCAACAGCAGTTGTAAAACACAAGTCAGGTTATCATCAAATCGTTGATGACCTGCGTTTACTCTTCATACCAGTCTACATTTACACATTTATCTAATGTTCTTTGGCTTCAAATAACAATGTATTCTCAATTTTAAAGGCTTTGTAAAAATCCAGGAATAAAAAAATTGCAGTATTATAAATGAAGCCTGAGTTGTCATATCTAAGTCCAGGCAAATATTATTTGAAGTACAGTAATTTTTCCTGTAATAAAGCCTGTGTGGGTATTTCAAATAATTTATTCTACAGTAATCAAATAAAGCAAAGTTATTGGATAATAACTTTCTAGAAGAATGTCCGTATTAGCTAACAAACCTTTGCTCAAACTCAGATAATCTGTTCTGTACACAATTCATCAAATAGATGAAAAATACTTTGCTCTAATGTAATTCACTGCTCTTCTCCAGCCTGAAGGACAACATTGCTTTTGCTCTCAGATTCTGAAAAGTACACAAAGCCAGTCCTTTCATGGTCTAAATATACTAAATTAATGATGCGTAAAAACTGGAATAAAGGAGAGTCTTTTCCTTAAATAATGCCCTGGTCATGTAGTTAGACTTTTTTTCTCGAATCATTGAAATCACATGGGTGTCATGTTCATTATAAATGTTAGCTGGGTTGTGCAGAATCGAGGGTGGGGAAAAAAAAGGACATGGACAGATCCACAACAGATTGTGATAAACAGTGAAGAACAACATGAAAGAAGACACAGAGTCAGATTTTGGCCAAATGAGACAGACTCTCGATCAGGAGATCAATACGTCAGCTAATCATAAGACAAAGAAATGTAGGATATAATAACAGCCAAGAAAAGAAAGAGAAGATATGCTCAATGTATCATAGAGAGAGACACAGATCTGAGGGATGATGCCCAGGATTATAAGCTTTATAAGTAAGCTACTTCTGTTGGCTGAATAAATAGTTAACAGACTATTTATTCTACTATTTTATCGCAGTGTTTCAGAATGGTTTAATATTGGTATGTAACATGGATAGCTAATACTGTAATTGCCAGCAGCACTGGCTTCAGTTTGAGAAACAGAAACAGAGAGTTGGTCAGCAGCAGGCCCATCGTCACCGTCTTCTCACGTTACTGAGGATGTCAGACAAGGTGAGCTCATAAAGTGTCTATACTAAAAGTCATTTCAAGCAGTAATTTGCAGCAGTTTACACTGACAGGAGGTTTGCAACACTAACATGAAATAGTCTGTTTTATTGTATATGTTTACTTGTATTTGTAAGTATTTGTGCAGGTGTGACAATGGATATATTCACCTGAAGTATTAAAGAATCGTAAAACAACAGGGTTAGGCCAGAAAATAATGCAAAATACACACAAAATAACTGTCTCTATAGTTATGTATTTTTGTTGTCAAATGGGCACTGTGTGGCATGTTTGTCAAACTGAAACTGGAGGGACATGAGAGCAGGGAACAATATTGACTGAAAGCTGTGTGAAAAAGAACTGCTCTGAGGCTAGATTTGTGGCAGTTACCACCCATGAAGGAACATACAGGTATATTATTTTAATGCTAATTTCATTGGAACTGAATTTACTATTATAAAATAGTAGTAATAGTTATATCTTTTATTTGAATCCAAAATAGTAAATTATCCATTCATAAATTATCTTTCTTGGGCATACATCACCATCATTACTGCTTTTCAGAGCTCCTCTGCTAAATATCATGAATTTATGATATTTGTCTCTGAAAAAAATGGTTAAATTTTGACACTCAAGCTCTTCTCCCACTTTTGATCTGTTTATTAGCTAAAAAAAACTAAGCAGCTTGGAGATGTTTGCATGCTTTGGTTCAGCTCGCTCTTAAAAACCTGACATGGAAGCCACCGTATAGTTATTGCATGGCCCATAATTAAATACTGATCTTGAAATCAGTAATGATCTTCTTCCAAGAGTTGATGCAGGGGACTGCAGTTCTCTCAGACAATAATTCAGCCTTTGACACAGTTCACTGTACAGTTTTACTTCCCTGCCTTAAGGGTTGTTTACACAGCTGGTTCACTTATCTGTAATACACTATCACATTCTTAAATTTAAAGGACCATACTGGTGGCTTTGCATATTTTAACCCATTTAGTATAAACCACATGTACTTTACATTACTACTGGCCATTTGCCAAAGCATTCCATAGTTTGTTAAAATGTTTAAACTGTGATCGCTAGTTAATGTACCATAATCATTAGTTATCGTTATATCTTGTTATGTCTTTGCTAAAGCAAGTGAAGGTGTGGATTGATTTAGAAAGTCTGGTGCAATCATCGTCTCATTATTTCACTTTAAAGCATACTGTATCATATTGTGCCTCAGGCACAAGAAAAATCCATAAAAACACCTCTGTGGCTAAGATTAAGCACAGATAATGATGAGTTCAGTGAATTTTGTGGATGACAGTTAATATCTATGTGTATTATCAAGGCTTTAACAGGTTATTGAAACATTCAGAGTTACCTGTGTAAAGGTTTTTAAATCCAAAAACTCAACAAATGGGCTAAAACAGGCCTTGCCCTTTATATAGTATTCTTGAAATATGCCAACATGAAACAAATGAAAGAATAGAGAGTATGGAGAGTTCAGTACGACTTTGCTCTTTTCATGGTGCAATAAGCTCTTTGTTTGGTTTGATATCGGTGACAGTACGGCTTGGGATTTAAAAGAAGGAACATATTATTCTGGGTCACCTTATAACAGGTGTGAAAAGAGGAGATCTGCCGGTCTTATCTTCTCTTTGGTTTCAGGAGTGAATCCTTAAAAGGATTTCACAGTATTACAGTGTTGGTCCTCTTGTCAATATCAAAAGCCCATGTCTTATTTATCATTTTTTTAATTTGGTCTTGCACCTAACCAGAAAGAAAATGTATTTTCACTAGATCTTCATATAGTTTTGCATGCACACTGTATATCTGGAAATAGCAATTGTGTTGTGTTGTGATGTGGCTGTATGTTTAAATTCTGTTGAATCTAATTCAATAATCTGCCAGGAAGAGAATCAAATTAGATCCTGTGTTAGTGGATAGCACATTCGTGTATGGGAGATTTGATCTTAATGTTCATAGATGAAATTATTTATACTGGCAATACTTTGGTTCAATATACCATGCAGACTGTGGGAGCAAAGACAAGGACAGTCATTCTAAATGAGTTGTTTGTTTTCAGGGAGTCTGCCCATGGGCAACAAAAGCCAACAGACACATTTTCCCATTATGAGAAGTGGAAGTAGGTCCAGGGAAAAACAGACTGCAGGGGACATTATAAACAAGTAGGATAAAATATTAGACCACGTGTAACAAGAAGATGAAGGATAACCATGAAATCATGAAAAATACTGCATGCAGTGACATCTTAGCGAATTTGATGTGAATGTGTATTATAATGGTTCAACTTTACTTGATTATTTTATTCATGGAAATGCAAAACATCCGTTGTAACTGGTCACTTGAATACATTTTAATAACTGCCTGTGTACACAAGGAAATTGGTATTCATCAAATATACCGCACAGGTGTGTTAACACAGCAAGGTCAGCCATTATCTGCTTCACTGGAGCACAGGAATTATGGCTGTTAAGCAGAGTAGCGTGATGTAGTTACAGATGCCACATTTATTTTTATAACAGTTACTTGTAACGGTTTTGGAAGTACCTGACAAATAATGTCGTTCTGCCGATAGAGGCGTCAGATCAGAAAACGCTTTTATGTGTCATTATGGAGGGCAATTACAAACGGTGTATTTTGTTGCTTAATTTGAAGGACTTGTCGTTTTTCCCAGAACTTTAACCTTATGATTTCCGTCCATTTGTTTTTGTTTGTTCCATTTCCAATTTTGTCTTTTAACTTGCGGTTACTATTCCTGGCAATAGTGTGCGGCAGCCAATCACGCCAGCGATCAGACCGGCAGACGCCCAGGTGAAGAAGAACTATGTTTACCTTGTAGCATTGTAGCATTAGCTGTTTACCTTAATATTCCTCGGTTTACCGAGCAGCTGTGAAGATGGAAGAGAGACTGATCGATCGCTGCCGCGATGACTGTACATCAGCTGTTCAGCTCTGCCACGAGGGAGTACAAAGACGTTAATCGCCGTGTAGTCGCTTGGCTTGTATCGGTCTTCAAGCTGGGATTGCTGGTTAGTATGAGACACTCCCACACCGCCGCACAACCCTGCGTTGAATCGAAGAAATATTGTATTAGCAGATATTTTAAACGTCCACAATCAGACAACTTCTGTTATGATATCATATTGGTATAAACACATAATAAAACACAAATACCAACACATTCTGACCATTCTCCATGACTATTATAACAGTAACAGGACCAGGTGATCCCAATCCCAATTCTGGTGTAGACAGAAGTTAAAATATATATATACATACTGTATATACACACAATTGTACAATGGGAGTAATTTCGTGTTGTAAATTTCTCACTTTGACATATATACGATATATGTACAAACTAATAAATCACATTCTATGCTCGGAAATGTGAATGTACATGTGTTTTGCATTTTTGTCCTGCATTTTGTCCATTTCACGGTTTATCATCAGTTGAAACACCAGTAAAGCCTGTATGCCAATCACACTATTTCATGATTGATATAAACTTATGCTAAGCTGCTGCAGTCCAGCTCACATTGCCACATACCTCCCCATCCCGAAATCCTGCTCTACTGCAACCTGGAAGAGCGTAGATATTTTGGCAGATGGTGTTCAGCAGGGACACCTTGTTAAGGTGAGGCATATGGGGTAAGTGCTCTCGTCTCGACTACGCCTGAATCTGCGGGGTTAATGCAATAGGCCAGGTGTGCAGGGACAAAGCGAGTGGAAAAGGTGTAGAGCAGAAACAGCAGCAGCAGATACTTTTCCTTAATATGGAAAGTTCCTTAAAAACAAGTTTTCTCTCCTCACTTGGTTCAAGGTCAGAGATGTGATTAAAGATTAAGATTAAAACTGAGTATATTGTTTAAGGTCAATTTGCACTAAAGCCTATTATGTAATACTAATGGTTTAGCTTCTCACAAGAGATTATTGATTCAACCATTCATAATGAAAAATGAAGGCAATCATATTACTTTTTCATTTTTATATTGCAATTTGTTACCTGTTTACACACAATATGCACACATATACATAAACTTAAGGTGGTAAAAGCAGCTGTGTTGAGTGAAGCTTGGTTAATGAGAGTTGGCTTTCTCCAGCAACAGGAAACACACATGAGTCTCAATCAAAAGTCTTGTTTTCGAGAAGCAGAACACTGTGACAAAACCAATTAGAGCTAAGAATCCATGCCGGCCTGCTAAGAGTTCCCAGCAAGACACTGTGTGTGTGTGTGTGTGCACATCCAGTACATAATGCAGAAAAACATGGATAGGCACAGGGGGGAAAACTCAGGTGGGACAAGAAAGCAGCAACCACAACAGCTGACCTTGATTGGCTAACTCCTCTTAAAGGATAGGTTCTCAATTTTTTCAAGTCTGTCTTAAACAATAGCCAGGTGCCCATACACTGAAACACGTTTTGCTTGCTGTAATCATTCCTCCTGTTCATACCGGCAGATAAAAGATCCCTTCCTAATAAGGTTTCAATGTAAGTGATGGAGGACAAAATCCACAGGCCTCGTTGTGTGAAAAATTACATTCCAAAGTTTATCTGAAGCTAGTATGATGTTTCAGATGTCTAAATTAGACAAATAAAAATCAAAAGGGGTTTAGTACAAAAATCCCTCTCTGTTTTAGTATCCCTCCACCGCAGCTTAATACAAAAAAAAACACTGTCTGGGGAAACACAGAGAGGGAATTGTTTTCTAAAATGACTGGAAGATTTGGCTAATTCGGACTGTTGAAGCGTTAGCTGTTGTGTCTCGTCAACGTTTTTAAGTTTGTCATGTCCTGTTTTATTGTGTAGTAACTCTTTCCTCTCGTTTCAGACCCTGACTTCCTCCCTTTGTGTGATTTTCCCGCCAGTGTGATTGTCTACCCCGCCCCTGATTGTGTTCACCTGTTCTCCCCTATCTCATGTATTTATAGTCTGCGTCTCCCCTTGTCCTGTGCCAGTTCGTCTTGTTTTTGTTTGTCAACAGACCCCCAAACCAAGCGTACCAGCGAGTTCCCTTCATGTCAGGTTTACCTGTGTTCATGTTTATTTATCCTCTTCGTGATGTTTATTTATCCTCTTCGTGAGTGTTTTGGTTGTACTTTTGATTATCCTCTTCGTGAGTGTTTTTGTTGTACTTTGAATATCCTCGTTGAGAGCGTTTTTGTTTGTGTATTTGAACGTCTCAGTAAAGCTGCTGTGAAACGTAAAGCCTTGGTCTCATGAGTCGTGCATTTGAGTCCGCCAGTCCTGTGTCGAAGTTCGTGACAGAACGAACTGGCCAAGATATGGACTCAGCCGACTCGAAAAGACTGCAGCAGGCTCTCTCTGCACAGGGCACCATGCTGTATCAGCATGAGACTCAGTTAAACACCATCAGCCAGGGAGTAAGAAGTCTCACCGAGCTGCAGGGAGAGTTTCAAGGCACAGTAACCGCGCAAGTAAACCTCTTAGCAGGACAACTCCACCAGGTCCTGGCGCACCTGGGTGCTGCAGCATCGGCAACACCACCCACCGAGACTCCACCCGCAGCACCCACCAGGAGTCATGCAGCCGTCCCTGCTCCAAGGCTAGCTTCCCCGGAAAGATTTTCTGGGAATTCAGGTGACTGTAGATCTTTTCTGGTACAATGCGATTTACATTTCATACATAATCCCACTGCATTTGTGTCTGAGCAGGCTAAAGTGGCGTTTATAGTATCGCATTTAACTGGTAGAGCGGCCGCTTGGGCCACCGCAGAGTGGGCAAGGAACTCTGAGATCTGCTTTACACTCACGAGGAGGATAATCCAAAAGTACAACCAAAACACTCACGAAGAGGATAATCAAAAGTACAACCAAAACACTCACGAAGAGGATAAATAAACATGAACACAGGTAAACCTGACATGAAGGGAACTCGCTGGTACGCTTGGTTTGGGGGTCTGTTGACAAACAAAAACAAGACGAACTGGCACAGGACAAGGGGAGATGCAGACTATAAATACATGAGGTAGGGGAGAACAGGTGAACACAATCAGGGGCGGGGTAGACAATCACACTGGCGGGAAAATCACACAAAGGGAGGAAGTCAGGGTCTGAAACGAGAGGAAAGAGTTACTACACAATAAAACAGGACATGACAAACTTAACAACGTTGACGAGACACAACATTAGCTTTAGGTAAAGTTTTGAGTACATTTTTGCACAGAACAAGGGCTATGGATTTTATCCCACATCAGTTACATTGAAAGCACATTAGGAAGAGGTCTCTTAATGGCCAAGATCAACAGGAAGAATGATTACAGCAAGCAACACTGGTAATTAGTGCTAAGGTGGGCACCTGGCTATTGATTTAAGACAGACTTGAAAAATGTCAAATCTATCCTTTAAAGGAAAAATGATTCTCCAAATGACCACCAAGACACACGTCAGCAGAAGTGAAATTAACTGCTGAGAGCAAAGTTGGAGGTTTTTCCACTGATTTGGAAGCTCCTTGGATTACGGTGTAGTGGCCAATAAATAATTTGTAGCTTCAAGAATTTCTTTTCAAGTGTATCTGAATCTAATAAGCTTTGGCTGAACTTTAAAATCCCATTTGAGGCATTTCTGTATTTGCTTCACTGCTCAGCTGTGGTGGTTTCTGCTCAGCCCAGTTTTACTGATCATGGACAGCAAACATTTTCCCGCTTTGCTGATTTTTGAATTTGAAGTACAATGAAATTGTGTACACATATTCATGGTTGCCAGAGGATGAAGCCTACTGACTTAAGAGATACCCTTTGTTCTTGTGCTACCATGAGGTTGACATTTTAATGTCTTGACAACATTTGGTTGGTTTGCCATGAAAGACTATTTTGGTTTATCTATCTAACAATTTGTACTTCTTTACAATAAGCATTACAGCCTCACAGAGCCGCTAGCATGGCTGTAAACTCTTGATGGGTTAGCTACCTCGTGGATCTTCAAGGTTGTAGCTGAACGAGTACACGCTGTTTCTTCATGCTCTGCTGTAACTACTAAAACGCAATGAAGGAAAGGAAACATAAAAGTAGTGATATTCTCATTCATTGAATCCTGAATTATATTTATTTATCATTCCATTTTACCCAAGGACAAATAATATGCCCTTGGTTAGATGTATTTAACACTTTTCATACAATCAATATACCAAAAGCTGTAAACATTTCTCACAATGCATCTGAAACTTCACAGACAACAATGATAATCATTTCAATAAATATAATGTAATAATATTTCCAAACCTATATAGATAGATAGACAGACTGTTTTCTACATATTAACATACATACAGTATATATACAACACATAACATTCAGCCTTGTTTGTGTCTTAGAAACTGGGTGGCTGCAAAACGTCTGACACGTGTGTGTATTTGTATTTACATATGGCAGCGTAATACAGTGCAGTCTAAAATTGCAAATCTCCTGAGGACAGAGGGTTTGCAAAAGGGAAATAGGGATTCATACAAAGACTTTGCTCTCCAGCTGCAGTCAGAAGATTCAGATTCTAGTTGCATCCTCCTGATTGGATTTAACAGCAGATTAGCACAGACATATAGAGAGCAGTATGTATAGGATTTATCACATCATTCAGACCCAGTGTAGGCTTGGAGAGTTCAGTAAGTGCATTATAAACCATTATAAACACTGCATAGTGGAATTTCTGCTGCTTCAGAGTCTCACACCTCAAATGGGATTAACAAAGTCTTTGTCTTGTTTCCAGGCTGCTTCTTGACAGGTAAGATTCAGAAAGTAAAGAGAGTTAAGATGAGCACGTTTAACAAAAGTGTTGATTTGATGCCTTACTGTACTGGTGACAACAGAGGATTTCTTGATGCAAGGACAAATTATAATTGCATCTGGCTCGAGCTGTTTCATGCACACTTCCGACATATCAGCACTTTAATTTCTCTGTAATTAAGCTAGCTCGCAGTAAACTGCTCATCCAAGCAGCTGTAATCACATCAAACACTTCTGCCACTTGGTTTTCTTAATATTAAATGATGTATGCACCAATTCAAACTCAGCCACAAGAGCCACAAATACATTCTATGATTAATTTGGGAGGTAGAAACAGTCATCTTCATAGAAGCTGCAATAACATCAAAAAGATTCAATTTCCCACTCGGATTATTGTGTCTCCATGGAACCCAAAAACACCATGGTGGGTTAATTAATAATGGTTAATTAATAATAGTCAACTGTAATGGCCATTATTTTATGGCTGTGTTATAGTACTGATCTTGCTATTAGGATATAAGTTAAGTCTGTCCTTTTCTCTCGTTGCTACTAAAGGGGCTGAAGGAAAATGTATTCCAGCTGCAGCGAGGGAAGCCACAAGCCTGGAAGCTGTTTTGCACTAAAACCACATAATAAGAAACATTTATGGAAACACTTTCAAAGCCATCAGTCAGAAGCTGAAATAACATAAAAATAAAACCCATCACCCATTTCAAGACACTGCAAGGGGTTTCTCCATCCCCTATTTACACATTTAGGCTCATATTCATGATAATATATGAATTAAATTTGGCATCTGTACATATATATATATATGCACATTGTTTGAATGAGTAAAGCCAGTGGAGATGGCCCAGGTGGGGATGGCTAGCTATTTGTTCCTTGAGTAGAACAGAATAGAAAAAAAGAGACATCAGAATCAGAATTTCACAGTTATGTTTCCTGGTTTGTGCGTCCATCTTTGCCCAAGAGTATGGGTCGAATGAAGCCCGTCCAGCGGACTAGAAGCCAAGTCTTTGATATGTATGTTTTTTTTTAATAGTAACCTGCATATTGGTAGAAAAATACAAGTGTCCAAAACAACATTTTGGCTTTGACGGTGAGTGTAAAGGTGAGTGTAACCTCTGGTTCCAGCATGACGTGCAGAAAAGTCCACTTGCATTTCACTGATCCTTCAGCTTTTACACCCTTCTTCTAAAATGTCTTCTAAATCTTATATAGCCAACATGAAACCAGCAACATCTTTTGCACATCAGAGTAGTAAGTACAATCGCATAGTTTTTCCAGGGAAACAATTGTACCATACAGAGTAAGTAGGCAACTTATCACCAATGTGTTCACCATGGAGGTTATAGAGCAAGAAACAGTAATGAACTGCTACCCTGTACATCCATGCAGTTGTATACAATGGCTGTTAGTTACACAGATGAAAAAAAGATGACAGTATGGTCTCTAACATCCTGATTAGAATCATCTTCAGTGAAAATGCCTGTTTGTCTTTGCAAACGGTGCTTCTTTTTACAGCAGTAAGGCTTTGACAACTCAAGGCTGAAATCAAACCTTGCTTTACTTAAACTATCTGACATGAAAAGTCGGGAATAACTGCTTCAGATTGGGGTTTAGTGAAGCCTGCGCTTAAGTTTTGGAGGAGATATCCCACATAAGTGTGAAACAACTGTCACCAGGCATTCACTACAGTAAGAAAATGCATAGGGATGCATTGGTGGTTACGTGTTGCTTCAGGTAGTTTATTTACCATAACAATGATCTTTCCCTAACTTTAATCAGTAGTCACCAGATATTGTAGAAAGCAAGAATTTTAAAAACGTTGGCATTGGACGTAAAAAAACATTGTCACTCAACAAAATGACAATGTCCAGGGTTTTGCAGAATGGTTCAATGTTGATGGGTTTTTGATTTTTTTGCTGATGTAAGGGTTGTAAAATTAATCAAGTAATAGATCCATGAGTTTGAAGGCTTATCAGATGGCAAAACACTGAGATTTAACATAGTATGAGACAGGATTTTACAACTCAAGAAAGTTATCACGGCAGTAAACAGTAGAAATTACCCATTCAGGTTACCAGGAATGTGCACTTGTAAGTATTTGATTGGCTAATAGTGTGTGTTGCTGAATGCATTATGGCAGAAACTGAGCTACAACGTTTTTGCCAGATGACACTGTGTTTTGTTTTTCTAGAGCCCTCTGCGTCAATGCAGTGGCCTAATTGAAATGAATCGGGGTTGGGGGGGGGCTGCATTTTTTTGGTGGTCCTAAGCCCACAGCTAACAGAGCTGTAAGCCCTGAGCTTACAAGGGTCTCCCCAGGGCTAAGTGTTGTGTGAAAAGCCCAAGTTGGCTATTAGTTCAGATGGTGGCTTAGTATCAATTTCTTCAAGAAGCAGTCAGTACCAATGCCAGAGCAGTAAGTCGAGGAGTTCAGCCAGCAGCAGAATACATCACATGTGCTGACATGGTTGTTTTGCATTACTTAAAACCACTTCTTTCGTGACAAAGTGAACTGCTTCTATAGTCAGGTACTCTGTGAAAACTGCACAGAGCTGCAATCTTCCTTCTCACCAAGGTAAAGAAAGGAGTCATGACATGGCATGAAAGTCACACCAGAGCGCTCTAGCAGATCTAATTAATCTTGTCCATGGCTGTTTTTTTGTGCTTCCATTTGATGACCTATGCTGCCAGGGGAAAGGTACAAAACTGCTTGTTGGACAAACACTGCGGTTAAGCTCAACTATGCTCGCTGGGCATTTTTTATTGGAATAATGTTGGCAGGTACTGAGGCAAAGCCTTGTGTGTCTCATGTTACACATGCTTTTAATGAACAACAGGCCCTCTCCTTTGCAAGAGGCAAGAAGAGCACTAGAGGCAAGTGGCCTATATTCATGCATAAGTTAATTTCCCCTCTTTTGTTATAATGGCTTGAGGAACATTAATATGCCCATTTCAGTGTCCTTTTGTTGTAGTTGTTGTTGTTGTTGTTTGTGTGTCCCTAAAGACTTTGCTGATTCACTGTTTGCTTCTCTCAGGAGCTGCACAATTCTACCCATGAAAGCACACGCTCACACAAGGCACATTAGAAAAATACACACGCATACAGCATAAATATCCCACACGATTTTTCTTTCTCTCGCTTTTACACACACACACACACACACACACACACACACACACACACGCACACGCACACACACAAACAGGCTTCACTAAAGGTTATCTGACCACCTTAAAGGTTCATTCCAGTTTATTATAATTTTGGGTCTTATTTTCATAGGTTTGGACATCACTCCTGTCCTGATAATAATAACATGCTGACCAAGTTAATTGATGAAATCAGGGAACGTGACAACATTGCTAAAGAATAGTCTGAGGAGGCAAGTTTGACTCCATACCTGTTTTAAACAATACCCCAGGTTTGCTTAACTTATTTGGAAAAGAAAATGAATGGAAATTAAATCGCCACAACTGTCCTTTGTAAACATCCATCACAGTTTACAGACAGACTTCCTGGCAACTTTGACACTTTGCCATAATTAGGCATACACAGTTTTCCTCTGTAATTAAGGATTATTACCAGTATTATGGGTGCACTTTTGATTTTATAATAAAGTGGTTTAGATCATCCGGCTAAATTGTTGGCTTTGTTTACAACCTATCTGATCATCTGACTGCTCGTTTCTTGCCCTGTCTCACTTTGTTGTAGTTTTCTGTCACACTGTGTCCAGATCTCAGCAATTACTTTTGTTAGTACATTGTTATAACCAACAGTAATCAAAACCAAAACTATGAAAACAAGTCCCAAACTGTAAAAAAAACAAAAACAAACAAAAAACAGAATAAATCTTTAACTTTAATCTGCTCCAGGGCTCATTTTTAAGATGAGATAGCTACCTGATTGCACCTGATCAGCCTCCTGGAAATAAAAGATGCCAATATGTGAATACAACTCCCTCTTCTTGTCATCATCCTTGTCCACCATGTCTATAAGAGCCAGCTCTCTGTTTTATGAACACTTAGAGATTTTAAATCATGGCCAAAGACAGCCACATAACTACAACCTTGTTCTAGATAAATATAATATTTCTGTTAGATAAAAATGATAATTACTCTAATCAATGTATTCATTGTGTATTTTTGTTTGGATTTCATGTTGGAAATGCAATGCACAACATTTGTACAAAACACTGACATTTAAATATGATCCAGCTGTTCCAATGCAACATTATGTTTTATACAATTTTCAATTTGTGGCTTATTTCACATGAGGGTCCTCAGAAACTGTACATTTTGGACCACTGCACGATGGAGTTTTGCATTGCTGGCTTGAATATTTTTGTCTAGAGGTCTCCACATAGACTATATTGAGAGAGAATAGAGCTTATTGAGTGTTATAGATTTGGTTATCCTAATTCCTGCTCCCAATTCTTCTGCTTTTATAATTCAGTCATGGCTTCTGTCCTAGACACGGCTGATTAGACAAAATAGACATTGGCAACACCTTTGCAGAGCAATCAATACAACACCCCCTGGGTAAATTGTAGGATGTCCATATCTTTCCTCCTGTGCTTGGTTCTTACCCTCATAGAAGGCCTAGTTAATCTAGACAAATTTAGAGGCTGACACATTGTAGTTAAATTAATTGGGGCTTTCAAACCTTAATGTATTCTCAGCAATGAGGAGACAGAACTATTTTCCTAATAGGAAAACAACAAGCAACCTGTGGCCCTTCAGTTTTAAGCATGCATTACTAAATACCTATCAAATCAAATACATCATCAAATACAGTACTTGTAATAAATATGTAAAAGGTAGTTTAGGGAGAAGAACGTTTCAATATCAGCTCCTGTCTATAAATCCAGCTTGAATTGATTTGCATCGTGACTGGACTCTCAGTCTCTTTTGCTTAATACTGATCAGTCAAAGTGATCAGATAGTTATTGATGCATGTTAATTTGACCTGATGAAATATTGATGTACACATCTGTGGTTGCATGTTGGCTGTTTGGCTGGCTTATCCTCCTGTATTGGCTACGAATTTTGTAGTAATGTGTTGTTGTTTTTGGCAGTATCACACATTTGAGGCATGAGACAAGTTCTTAGTTCTTAAACTTTGATCTTCAGAGTTATAACATTTTTTCCTTCAATCAGTCTTCTCATTTTGTTTTTAATTTCCCTTTTCCCCAACAATTGCAATTAGTGTCTTCCAACCTTCATTCTTGCTGTCTTTTTCTCTTCTTTTTTTTTTTTTTACCTTCTCATTGTCTGGCAGTGTTTGTTTCTCTAGAGGAAGTCGCTCTGCAACTCATTGGAGAGCTGACTGACAGCCACCTCACTATGTTGCAATCCTTTAAGTATCCTGGCAGTCTGCTGAGGGCTGTAGCCTGTAAAGTTTTCTCTGGTACCATTGACTGTTTCAGGGCAGGGACAGTATCTGCAGGTCCCGTGGTTCTCTGGTAGCCCATTTGACACCCTTGTGGAGTTGCACTCTTCTTTGTGGTGGGATTGTCTGCAAGTTCCCTTCTGTGTGGAGCTGTGCTGACACAGACATCCACAGACTGTCCTTCTGCACTGGGCCACATCTCGACACAGGAACTTGCGGAAGTTGGGCTTGAAGGCCAGATAGACAATAGGGTTGTAAAGGGTGGAGGACTTGGCAAACATAGCTGCCAGAGCAAAAGCCATGGGTGGTACAGCAGTAGAGTCACCAAATGCTGCCCACATGGACACAATGGCATATGGACTCCATGCTGTCAGGAAACCGATGCAAACTGCCACGGAAAGCTGAAAAGAGACACAACAACTTACAGAATACATGTGTCATATAAACACATATTTACTTAGACCTATATGGTATCTTGGAAAGTGAACATATGTATTTACCTTTATGATAAGTGCATGTGCATTGGTGATCTTGTTCTGCGGGGACATGTGCTGCTGCACAGCCTGGCGGGAGCCCCGGACGGTAAGCAGGATGAATGTGTAGGACAGAAAGATGACAGTGCAGGGCACAAAGTAGCAGAAGAAGAAGAGGCAGATGACATAGCTCATAGCTGCAGGGTTTTGGCTGGGAGCATGCCAGTTGATGCAGCACGCTGTACCGTAAGGCTCTGCCCCGTACTCTCCCCAGCCCGACAGGGGACCTACAGCAAAAACTCCAGCGTAGCACCAGACCCCAGCAACCAGCATGCAGGCGTGGCAGTAGGAGAACTTGTTGCCTGAGGAAGAGCATAGCAGGGTAGAGACAGAGGCAGAGGAGAGAGAGTTGGGGGAATGATTACTGACAGATGAGGACACAGAGGAAGGATACAGAAACAACAGCATAGCAACAATATGCTACTGAAGCATATTAAGTCGGGTTACCTGATGCTGATAACAGGCAATGAGTGAGGAGGAAAAAGAGGAGGACAGAAGGATGAGGAAGTGGGATGATATCGCCCAATAAGTGATGAACAACTTGAATTTCCCTATGATAGATAGGTAAGTTTGACAGAATGAATTGTGTTTCTACAGACAACATGGATAAAAATAATAAGCTAAATAATGAGATAAATTCAATCTATCCTGTGTTCCAGCCAGTGCATAGATACACTGATGTGACCTGAAACACGTTCAGATAAGAGATCACATGAATGCACATGTGATGTTAGCAATGTTCATAATGATTGTGTGTATGGATAATAGCAGCTCAGCATGCTTATTCAGAGGCCCTTAGGCCAAAGTATGTGGGAAAAAAAGAAGGTACACAACCATTTCCCTGTACTCTCCACAGTCTGAGCACTGCACATAAAACATATTAGTTAAACATAGTCACCACTATTTGTCAGTATTGGCTGTTTATTTCCTGCATACAGGGATCTGAATAGGGAAAATATGTGTGGTTTATAATGTGTGATTTTTGCTGTAAGTAATCATACATCTTAAACCTTTATTAAATCAGACATAATTACAGAATCTTCCTTCCACTGTGTTTCACATACACTTAATAACTTAATTAACTTACTCAATAATGATAATAGCTTTTCTAGCCCGTAGTATATTTGCACCAGGATTGCGCTCGCATATCTGGTCAAGAAAATAGGAAAAACGATTCACAAAACTAGCCATTAGTCTCCTATACGGTAGGTACCAGCAGTGTCTTGTGATGTGATTGACTTGCTTGTTCATTGATTGCTGGAGTTGCATTAAGATTTGCAATCAAAATAACTAGTAAAATCAAAATGGAGAAAATGTATTATTCTGTAAATATATCAGAATTTTACTCTCAAGGAATGAATAGACTATGCAGTTCTTGTAAACATACAGAATGCAGGAAGTACGGTTGCTACTTTTTAATATTTATAGTAACCCTTTAATATTATTCTGACTGACTACACTCACCACTCCACTTACAAACCTACAGTCCATAGCCAAATTTTCTTTGTACAAGAAGCAATGTTGCAATACCTAATCTAACGTTTGTACAGACTAATTTCTGTGATAGGTTTTTTATTTGTATCAGAACTTAAATTAACTTATTAAATGTGAGTATACTGCATTTATGATGCATTTCTGTGTATAGTAGCGTGATTAATAGTGAAGCACTCGCTTGTCATAGCACTCATGTGCCAGATTGTGAATAAGGGGATCCATGGGACACACTGAAACAGCGCTCACCACTAACTGTCTGCTGTAATTGATTTAGACGAGGGCTTCTTCAGAGTGGAATCAGTGAGGAGGAGAACACAGAGAGCCTTATCAATGATACCACACAGCCTCTTCAGCTGGATGTCAGCCCCTCTTGCAGTTAAAGCTGAGGGTGGGGGTGGTGATTAAGCCCTGTGGCACTCGCTGAACTGTGTGGTGCTAGGGAAGGGGGCTGGTTAGTCATTACAGATGGCTTTTATCTGATGTGAAGCATCCCTCTGCTGATCAAACTCTTCAGCTATCTGAGTGGCATGTGAAGGATTCAACCTGAGCTCTTGTTTCATGGAGAGTGAACTCAATTTCTAACTGAAGCCCTCAAACATGTGCTCTTATATTATTAACAGAGATGCACCAAACTTTTTTTTCTCCAGATACCGATACCTCAGCTATCTGATGATACCGACTACCGACCCGATACCAGCTCTCCCTTCTTGATGGAGGATTGCTGTGGCAAAAAAAAAAAAAAATTGAGTTGGGGGCACACTGTGATTCAATAAATGTAACTGGTAGTGGAAACATTTTTTTAAATTACATTTACAAAGAAACTATTTACTGTAGATCGGTCAAATCATGGCCAATACTCGATCTGCTTAAAGTTATAATCCTTAACATTTTCATGAAATCAAACCTGATTTTTACTACTAACCCCATTTTTTAACTATTTACGGTGGCCATTTTTTCTGCAATAGCCATTTTGATCTATTTACATTCAATAATTACCTCTCTATTTTGTAGTTTTCATTGTTAGTGGCAGTTTGCGCCATTCCTGCGCTGGATTCAAATTGCCTTCACACGCATGAGAGACTCACAGGAAATGATGCATGTATGTAATTCAGTGTAATTTTATCTTATTGATAACAGACACTGTTTACTGTTCGCTCTTGTTATCAGAGCTGTATTAAGTTACTGTTAATGCAAATGGTACAATCTGCTGCTGTTGCTTCACATTAAAGGTGTTCAACTGGAGAAACAAGGGAAGGCTTTTATTGTGAAGTAGCCACAGGAAACCCAATGTACGGTATTTGTCACCACGGTTAGTGTTAAATATGATTGTTGCTGCTCAGTTGTCCTCCTGGATCCATCCTCTTCACTTCTACGTTTTGTCATCATAATTGTATATACTATAATTTTCTGTTGTTAATCTATTCTGTACACACAACTTCTATTGCATGTCTGTCCGTCCTGGGAGAGGGATCCCTCCTCTGTTGCTCTTCCTTAAGTTTCTTCCATTTTTACCTCATTCGAATCGAGGGTCTAAGGACAGAGTGTGTTGTATGTTGTACAGATTGTAAAGCCCCTTGAGGTAAATTGTGATTTGTGATATTGGGCTATATAAATAAAATTTACTTGACTTGATTGTTCATCCAAAATGCATCTAAGACAACAGTCATTTTTGTTGCACATTTTCATCATCATTATTTTTGCAAAGCAGTAATTGAACTTGAAGGAGCAGTCACAGTGATCTGCTAGATGAAGAACTGTAGTCGACAAGCTGCACATCTCCAACTCCTCAGAAAGACTGCAGTTAAAATATACATTTTTGAGTGATATCTTTATTTAAACAATGTGAGTTTATTTGGCTGCACTGTAAACATATACACCAGTTGCTCTTTTATGTATTTAGAGATGGGTTTTTTTTCTAATTCATCTTGTATAGCTTATTTTCTTTACAGTGCATGTGGTCTTGGCTGTATTATGTATTTAGTGATACATTTGGATCCTATCATAGAGGGAGAAACCAGTCAGTCCATAAATTGGTATTAAATGGAAATGCTGACACCAGCTTTTACCCTTTAGTCCACCATACTCACTGTATGTACCATTTCATATACTGCCATATATTGTGAGAGATGTTGGCTTTGACTGTGATTGAGATCTATAACCAATATCCCACATTGATTCTGTTGTCAGTTAACTGTAAGCTAGTCCTCTTTAACTGTAAAGCAATTCCACAGCTCCCCTCTTCATTCTCTGTTAGACCCTGTTAGTTAGTGAATGACATGGGGGGAGAGGGGGAGTCCTCTGACTGAGGACGTGTCTGATTCATCCACACTCAGCCTGTTGTTTGATGGACTTCGATCCAGCGTTCACAACATTAATCAGAATTCATCGGTGGCTGTAGATTAAACCAAATAGGAAGCATGAGTTCCATGTGCTGCTGTTAGATCACCAAGTGAGGGCTAATTTGTCTGTCAGCAGGGGTTCACTAACAATAGCAATGCCCACATGAGGTGCTCCAGCTGTGACAAAAAAATAAAAATAAAAATAAAAGAGAGAAAGGAAGAAGCACTCTCCATCATTCTCACCCATCTCCCGAATGCTCCATCTCTTCTAATGAAGCGTTAGTTCAATCAGGAAGACTATCTTTATGCCTCATTCATTCACATCCGTCTCTCTTTCTCCCTCTTCCTGCTTCTCTTAATTAGCTGATTATGGGCGTTTACTCTCTCACTTATCCAACCAGATTTCGCCACGATCCTCATCAGCCAATCATATTGCTGCTATCAAACTTTAAATCTGTTCTCCTCTCGCTTGCTGCCAGCTGTCATTTCAGTGCGGAATCGCTGCGACCCTCCTCCACCCCGTTCACGAGTCCGAGTCGAGCTCATCAGAGGTCCACTCCTCATCACATCTGGATCTTCAGCCATCTTTCCACCACCACCACCAGTGTCTAGACTCCATCGGGAGGTATCCTATACCTATACTTCTCTACCCCCCTTAAAATATGATGACGTCTCGCCAAAGACTCTTCATGTTTCTCATCTTTTTTATGCACGTGTTAATACGCGCTCTCCTGACTGAACTGCCTATGTATGTGTTTATTTCATCAGCTGCACCTTGGAGCATGTTCTTTAGTGTCTTGCTCAAGGACATTTCAGCAAGAATATGGCATAAAGTTTCAGTAACATGTGCGGTAACAATGTGGCCACCCTGACATCTCTCTATAAAAATAAAAATCATTTAGCATAGTTTTTCACAAGAGTTTGTAGGAATGGTTTTTAAACATGCATGTGTTTAGTGTCAACATGTGTAAGTGTGCATAGAGCTGCATTTTTACCTGTACAGACACACCTGTCCCAGACCCATGCACTTTAACTAAAACTTAAGACTGCTCATCAGCAAGGAAGTCAGTCTGGTAGATTTAAAGACTTCAGCTCTCTTCAGTTCTTGTTTTTCTCTGCTCATTTTGTAGCTTTAATATTCAGACACAACGAGACGGACAAATCCTGGGAGAACTGTTTAAAAAGGCAATGCAGTTTATTAACTTCGAATAGAAATCTTTGTGGAAATAATTTGCCGTCTCATCAGTTCTATGAAGAAATTTGTGTAGACTCCATGCTCTAAATAATAATCCCAATAGTGTATGTTTTTACATAGTCAGTTTCTTTAATATTTTTCCTCTCTTTTCACAGCAGCTTAGAAGCTATTTCACATTTCAAAAAATGTGAGCATTTCTAATTCTGATTTCATTGAGTTACAAAATTCACACATACATCCAATCCAATTAAACTAGAGTTTATTGTCCTTTGAGAACTGAAACAGTAGCCTGTGTTGAATTTAATCTGATAACTCCACACATGGAAACTGAACCTTGTGTCAGCAGCCCTTAAATGTTATCATGGTTTTTACTCTCCATCCCCCCAGTAACCCAATCCTCTGACATTGTTGTTGTTACTCCATAAACACATTTCCTACTCTACTTGTTAAGTACTTCATAGATCTGGCTTGATTGCAGATTCTTCACAAAGCTCCACTTACAGAAAGAAAGTAGTAGCAGCTGCAATTTGGCCTTTAGGTGTAGACATTTTGAAGTCCCCTTCAATAGAAAGTAATAGCTGCTGCAATTTTAATGTATATGCCCCCTGCAGCCAGCAAGAGCTGCTGCTGCTTGGTTTTCTTGTTGTTGTTATCTTTGTGTGTATGTTCAAGGTTTTACATTTAACAAATATAAAACACCACATTTATCCTAGTTTTCTAAATCCATTTATTTGTTATTTTTCTTTGTAACCATCTATTAACTGGGGGTAGTACTTTCCAAAAGTACAGGAACATTGGGGGTGGGGCTTGCAGCGCTGAACATTTCTGATTGGTTGAGTACTCGCAGCATTTATTTCAGCCACATTTTTTTTAAAAATCTGCAGCCGCAAACCAGTTTGTTTTTTGTTCATTGTGCTTTGACACAATGGAGTTACAGAAGAAAGCATAAACGAGAGATGGACCAACGACAAAGTCTGGGCCTTATTGAGCATTATAGAGCTCCTCCATGCCTTTTGTTGTTGCTGTGTCGCACAAATAACAATGCCTATCCTTTGCTTTATATGGCGTCATCGTTGTTGTATAGTACAGCAATAATGATGTGTAAAAACAGCTGACGCTTTTTCATACGTCAGCGGACTAATTTGCCAAATCTTCGTGGGTCTTTAGACCACGGTGGAAACACAGACAACAATGGGCTGAAGGAACCTTTTATTTCCTTGAAAAGTAGTTCCTGGGACTAAAATTTCCGGGTACTTTGGGTGGAAATGCGGCTTGTGTGTGTGTGTGTGTGTATGACTGGGGAGTAGTTAGTAGCTAATTTAGTTTAGAAACGAAAGGACAGCATGGTTTAACAGTGTGTCTGTAAACTGCGTACATTTGTACAAGATTCCTTGCAGGGAAGTCTCATAAAGGCGTAATTATTTATGCTCATTTGCATTTCAAACACTTTATTTGTGAGGCTTGTAGTCTCTGGGGTTTTACACTGCATTTTAGACTGTGTTCCTCTGGAAAACAGACAAGAGAAGCTCTTTAAAAACACAGCCTTGACTTCAATTATACTGTGCCTATTAGCAGCAATTGTTATTGGAGTCTGGAATAGACTTCTGATTCTATTCGGAAGCTGCAATCTGGTGCACTAATTTCTCAAAGCCCTGTTAACTCGGATGTAGACAGATGAAGCCTGAATTAGTTAAATTGTGACATGTACATGTAATTGATGTTCGATGTCCATCAGATCTATACAGTCTCCAGCTGTGTTTGATAACTCATCCAGGCTGCCAATATCACATTTCTTATGCCTTCTGCTACATGTCGCTGTTACTAGTTGTGCTGATTTCTTCCACGACCGAATCTGCCTTCCTCTGTTCTCTTTTCATATTATAGTAATTATACTTTGTTCTTGCATCTTTTACCTTGTGTATCAGGCATTATAAATCCCATTGATACAGTATGTGTCAGATTGGCTCCGTTCTGTGTACCCCTGTGGTGTGTACGGGCGAGTGTGAGCGTGTGAAGCATATAAATGGGAACATCCCTGGATCCTGCACTCCAGGATGCAGAATCCTGGGGTGAAGAATCTGTACTGCATCCATTCATAGAGCATGGACGTGAAGAGAGTTGATGACGATAGTGTTTCTGGGTGAAATTAAATTATGTACAGTTTTTGTCAACTGATACCAATTTGTATGTATTGCATATTTTAACATTTTTAAATTAATTATGATTTATGAATTACGAATTATGGCTAAGTGATGCTGTGACAAATGATTTTCACAGAAAGACAAAAAAATTAAATGATGGTTTAATGAGCAAATTACGAGTGACTGATGAGTCTTGAAAAAAACTGAAACTGAGTTAACCTCCTGCAAAAATTGAAATAGAAACATATAGCTAATGGGAATGTCTACATGGAATTAAAGGTTTAATAATTTATTTTCTAACAGTGTATTTAAAATAAAAGATATGGACACTAAATCAACTGTCTATGCTGCTTAAAGAGATTTAGACACAGGCAATCATGTAAATAAATCCTCAATAGCTTCCGTGGGAAAAAGATTAATTATACTCATTAGCAATGTGCTGCTTGAGCAGTTTGCAATCATACCAGTGCGTAGTGAAATGAATTCACATGCACAAGCACTGCAAGACTGGAGAGTTATTGTTAACTAAAACTGCCTGATAACAGAAGTGTCTCAGACTTCCACTACAGTTACGATGTGGCCATATGTGGCCTTGAGCAAAAAAATTGTCAGTAAGTCACATGTTAATGTTAAAGAATGTATTGCACAGACTCACCTTATTTTCCCTTCTCTCAGAGTCTTTCATTTAAAGCTGTATTTTAGAGCCATGCAATAGCAGTATTTCACTTATGTGCATAAACCACTCTGATCTTAGGGTGGACATGTCATAGCGCCGTGTGCAGTTCGATAAAAAACTTGGTCACTATGGTTTCAAGGGGTCATTGTGTGTGTGTGTGTGTGTGTGTGTGTGTGTGAGAGAGAGAGAGAGAGAGAGAGACGGCTAAATCTCCGCATGAAAGAAAGCATTACATAAATTTAATCTGAGCTCGAAAGCAATCCTAACTGTCAATAATTAGCTGGCCCTCTTAATGTCCTTGAGTAACATCACAATTCATTTGAATAACATTGAAATCTTCACTAGACGTGACTGCTAATTACCAAGTCTACAAAAACATTATTATCTACAGGGTGGGTATAAATGTTTATATATAACATAATTGGATAACATAAACACTTCATGAAAAAGCCAACGTCCTATATATTGAACAGTCTGTGATATCCCTGTTGGTTAGTTTCAGCTTGTGACCTCTGATCCTCTTTGCGATTTCATTATCGTGTTATTTTTTTCTGTCCCCTCGATGGGCATTTTATTAAAGCCACCTAACTTGCAGATCTTTGGAATGTGGGTGAAATCCAGAGCAAACCCACACAAACAGCAGGACATGGAAACCAAACACAGAGTTGGTTTCAAACACAGGTCCTACCTGTGAGATGGATCCCCCACTCAGAGTCTAAACTCCCCTGGTTCCCTTCTGTCTTCCCGCCACCAGCTGACACTGGCCCATCAGCGTACTCCTCCATCCATCAGTCCACAACCCTGATTCCTCCCCTCATCCCTCACCCTCCTTCCCCTCATCCCTTCATCCCTCTACCCTCATCCTTCAACCCCCCATCCCTTCATCTCTCGACCCTCACCCCCATCCCTCCCTCTGGACCCTTAGTCCATTCCTCCTACATCATCTCGGCTCTCCTCCATCCATAATACGCAATAAAGTATTCTAAATCTATATCTTTATTGGCCTGGTCTTTGTTAGTGAAATGCATACGATCATACAAAATCAAGCTGTGTGCACAGCTGCTATTTAAAGCTTCGAAAAATTATTTTGATTGTGTGGTGACCTTAAGTGTACTTGACATCTGAATATTTAATTGTAGGCCTTGAGTTAAACCACACCATCGTTTATGCAGGCTCTGAGTGAATGTTTTTTCAGTGAACATGGAAAAGTGTTTCCTGTTGCAAGCACTGGTGTCAACCACATTCACATAACCAACATGCATATGTCTTTATAGAAGGTATAATTGTTGACAAATACTGTACATTAATAAACACTTAAAAATGTCCTGCTGGCTAGCTGTGTACAACTACATTATGGTGTGTTATAACCCATTTATTAAATATTACAGCTTATACTTTCAAAAGTTGCAGTCTTAAGTATGTACACATTTACAGCAGTTATTCATGGATATCATGAGATTGGGTAAATAAAACTCTGTTTTATGCATTCAAGGATCATTATATTCTGCTCTTCTGTAAAATGCACAAGACAAATTGAAATTCATTAGCAAACACTGACAGTATGGATGTAGCCAAAACATGCAGCCAGGGTATCATGCAGTTCCAAATAATTGGATGGTTTGTGAGTTTTTTAAATGTAAGACCCTGCAGGGGAATACATTAAAAGGGGAAGGGAGTACACTAAAAGGCCTTGTAAGCATCTCCTTATTTACATATCCTGCTGTTTAAAGAGGTTAAAACATGGTCTTGAACATTAACATTATTGCAGCATGGCCATTTTTACTTTGTAACAAACCACTGAGTTGCTGGCCTCACTACATTAATATTTCTCTCTTTAGATTCAAGGTTTTTGGCTTCAGGGCAGAGCAAGAATGAAATCTTTTAACAAGTTGATCAGTATTGGTAAAGCCAGCCTTCTAGTTAACCAATATCAGTAAATCAATACCAAAAACACTTTTATTACATTCCTCTGTTTTAAAATAGTATGTTGTTTTATTGTGATGATGTTATGTTTTATATAGAATAAAGATAAGCATAAAGACTGGTTGTCTTACCATAGTTTGGGCAGCACACCTTGAGCCAGCAGACGCAGGAGAGCACTGTGAGGTTGCTCAGACTGCACAGGCCAAACAAAACGCCACAGAAGGCATAGACAGTGCAGGTCGCCTTATTGAACAGCCACCTGAATGGAGAGAGAAACAGGAGAACATTTGTTACTGACTGACATCCTGACATGATGCCAGGATTTCTGTTGCAAAATATCTTCTGGTGAATTACACAATTCACACCCAGTAGATGAAACAGGTAATACATTTTCTGCCCTTCTCCATGGATCATACAACTCTGCAGTGATCCAATCATGGCAAATATGACAGCTATCAGCCGCACATGCTCAGGGGATCAGAGCAGCAAGCAGGAAAGGCCACGGGATGAAGCAGGAGACATACGAGAGACAAAGTGCCATGTACTGTAACATTTCATTAACCATTTTTTTTTTTTTGCTTTGCATTGCATTTTTAATATGTGATGGAGACATTATGCTCCTATACAGGACCGTATTAAGGAGGTCAACCCCACCCTTCAAAAGACTTTATGGACTATCCACCAGAAAAAGCTTTTCAGTTCTTCAGATTTGTATTTGTTCTCCTTTTCTTTGTTCATTTAACTGTAAAAAAGGGGTGTGGGCTTAGTGTCAAAAGTTGGGGGAACACAATGAAAATAGAGGTAAAGAAGTTAACGTTTCGTCCTCCATTTATAAACGTTTATATAAATCTAGAAAATCTTTATATAAATCTCCCTGCTTCTCTAACCATTTCCTACCTTTCACTCTTTATTAGTCTCTTTGCCTCCTTTATCGTCCCTCAGGAACATATTGAATGTGAAGATGCCATGGCAGCATAATGGATGAAAGGAGAAAGGGTGGTTGGAAACCTGAATGGTCACTCACATGTGAGTGTAGGCTGAGGGGATTGCGAGTGGGAACAGGGTTGTGGTCATGCCGAGGTCACTAATGGCCAGGTTAACCACAAAGAACTCTGCCGGCTTCAGGGAGGACTTCTTTCTATAGGCCACGAACAGCAGGATCCCATTACCCAGCACCGACAGCACACCTAGTAGACAGGATATATTAGGGTTGTTGGATTTGAACACACATTCACACAGATAAAGGCTGTAAACCTAGGGGGGGAAAAACACATCACTTACCAAAAATGGTGTAGAGAGTTCCAATGAGGATGTCATTGTCTTTCGATATTCTGGACAAGAGCAGAAATGTTTCGGAGGCATTTCCCATCTAGAGCAAAAACAAAAAAACAGACAAACAGACAGGGGAAAAAAGAGGGAGAGAAAAAAATCTTTTAACTTGTGTTTTTGCCTTCAGGCAATTTAAAAAACAAGCAAAACAACTTCTTTACAAATTCACACCCTGATACCACAGCTACTGTTACAATGCCCTAAAACCAAGGTGCAATAGTAACCACAGTTTAGCTTCACTTCACTAGCCTCAAGTTATTGAATAAGAGGTCAAACCAGATGCACACAGTCTCAGAAACCTTCTTCTGGTTCACATCTGTGCTACTTTATGCTATAGCATCTCTGTCTCCATGATTCCGATGTTTACTCCTACAATGATGCATATCTATTACTACTAGTTAAAACTAGAGAAAATATGCAAAATAACTTGTATCACAACAAAGCACTCCCTCTGTCACAGGTTAGCTCTGTCACCAAAGTGTTGACGTAACCGTGAGGGACATTTACTATGTCTCCACCTCCTTCTCCTTTTAAAATTTGGATTCACACGCGGTCTCATCAAAGAGCAGAGAGGAGAAGAGGCTGCTTCCATGTACAAATTCAATATCATCATTCACATCAAAATCAGTCTCACTTGGAAACCAGGCAGCTATTTACATACACAGCATGACCTGCTGACAGTACAGTATTGTGGCCAAGGCAAGTGGCTGAGGCAATTTTTTTCAAAGGAATTTATAGGTGGAGATAACATGAAAATGTATTCATAGCCTTTCTTTTTACTCAATGACTGACAACGGGAAAAGACACGTTAAGTCACCTGGGGTTAAGAGTGGAGCTGCTTGTGAATAAATCCCATTTACCATAAACTCAGGAGATTATCTTCAAAGAGAACAAGAGGTGAGGAAATTATTACTCTGTGTGGACTTTCTATTAGAATTGTATGTGGCCTCGGGCCATTTAGCACAGCTTGTAAGCGAATACAATCCTGCACAGGTTTATAAGCAAATGCAAGTACTTACTTTGCATATGTGCGTATAAGCACTCCGGCATGTGTGTGTTTACGGGTTGGGGGGTTTCATGTGTTCTACATGCATCTATTACGGTGGAGTCTAAAAGTCATGTACAGAAAGTTACATCATTAATCAAATTATTTTCCCATAAATTACTCTGATGTGTTATGTCCACGTTTGCTTAGTCACAGCTTGTGCTTGCTGCATCAGTCTACATGTGTCGCATGAAACACGTTGGTCTGACATTAAAGTCACATTGCTGGTTCCCGCAGATGTTCAGTGGGGTTGAGGTCTGGTGACTGTGGGGAGAACGGATGGGACATGGCGACGATTTATTAAGCCCTGAGGGGAGCTTAAACTGTCACAACAGACAATGACCACACAGATAAGTTCCACAAATGGATGAAGGATGCCTGTGTTATAAACAAAGAATGCACTCCATACACAAGTACAAGTATTGATGAAATTGTCAATATTATGAAGAATGCAGACATCATATGCCAGAATAAGATGAATACACCAGTATACCACAAAATAAAATTAACAAAATAAAATTACAGTGTGCAGGTTTAGTAAATACCCACATGTACAGAGAGATTTTATAAAACATTACACATTTATATATACATATATGAAATTAATACAAGCGATGTGTGTGTGTGTGTGTGTGTATACAGCATATGAAGTACATCTCCAGGACTTTCTTCTCCCTAGTCCTGCATTTGCTATACTAAGTAAAGAGATAAGGAGAATGACACATTAATGAAGTCCTCTGTGATTATCGTGAAGGATCTGGGAGGTAAAGATGTTGTTCACTGGTGGGACCCAGTGATGGAAGAAGTATTCATGTCTCATTTACTTAATTAAAAGTAAAGTAAAAATGGCAATATCACACTTTGAAATTACTCCAGCACAAGTAAGAATCCTGCATTCAAAATCAAAAGTAAAAGTAGTCATTATGCAGAATGGCTCCTTTCATTGTTATATTATTGTATTATTGCATCAACACATTTGGGTAGTTTAATCTATAATGCTGTATCATATTTCATAAACTGATCACCTGGTTTATGTGTACAATCTTAATCACAAAAGTAACTGGTAGCTATCTTCTGTGAAATAAATGTAGTGGAGTATAAAGTACAATGTTTGCCTCTGAAATGTAGTGCATTAGAAGTGTAAAGTAGCATAAAAAGGAAATACTCTTGTGCAGTACTTAAGTACAGTACTTGAGTTAATGTACTTATCACTGGAAATAAGCAACATACAACATATTAATAACCTCCAAAATGTCACATAAGAATTATCAAGGTACAGTGTTTTTTAAGGATCTCCATTAGCTGAAAACTCAGTAATCAGCTAGTCCTCCTGATGGTGTATGTAACACAATAATCATTTTAAATATATACAACAATTAAATTCAATTACATAAATTCCCCCCTAAATGTCAAGCCAAAAAAAAAAGTCAACAATGAACAATACACAAACTACAGTTAATAATCCATGACATAAATGACAATAACATGGTTTGCCTTATACTTAGAACCAGACAATCTCCATCCATCCTAGTTAGTCTTCACATGAGTGTGAATGCCTCCTGTCTTTGCCTTCTTACTGCTCTTATGACTACAGAAAATCCCCATATCGGAGTCTGGTATATTCCTGTTAAGCAGTGTCATCATAAAGCAAACATATGCTGTACTTCCTGATGCCTTGTAGGCTGCAAGTTCATCTAACTTGTTGATGTGCAATCTCACATTCCCCGTGATAAACCATGGGATGCTTAAGTCCTCTGCTTCTTTTTCTCCTCTTACTTGCCTTCACACAAGTTTGTTGCCCTTTCAGTATCTCAGTAGCTTTACAGGGATATCTAATATATTTTTAAATGGAAATAAAATATGATTTGATGAAATGATGGATGAAATGAGTTCTTGGTAGTGCACTTTTAGACTTCACTTCATGAGCATTTCGGAGAGAGTGGAGTGTAGTTGGGATCCAAGCTGAATTTCCTTCAGGGTTTTTATACAACTTAATGACTCTAAACATTTTTATTCAGGGTTTTGACTATCAGCAAGTCTTTTCTAAACTTTTACAAATGATAAAACCATTCACCTACAGCAGTGAGCAGCCCTGCAGCAGCCAAAGCCAATCTACTCTGTCTTTGGACATAATATAATATGTGGAAATATATCTCCATGTAGACATTGTAAATTTCCTGGATTCCTCCTTTACAATAACATCTTTATGTTTTTCCACACACTTATAATTACTGATGGGGATTTTATTCCATACTGAGACTCCATCTGACCTGAGCATCATGTTATTACATCTGTTTTCCTTTTGTGTCGCAGTTCTTAGCTTGAAACGTGATCTTAGTCCAGCATAATACTTGGCTTATGAAAACATTTTGAATCAATTGTAATGACTTAAAATTGCATGGCTGTAAGGTTTGAAAACAAGACTGTTCTCTCTTAAAAGAGTACTCCAGCAAGGTCAGGGGCAAGACTGGATTAACGGTCTGTCTGAGAGGATGAAGTCAAGAGAGAGACACCGATAATGAGAGAGAGACAGAGGAGGGAGGCAGGGTAAGAGGGAGGAACCCTTTCTCACCCCCATCAATTTGAGAGGCGGAAAAAAGTGCAATACAGACTGAGGAAAAGTCATAAAGTGACTGTCAGCCTGTAGCTGACTGGTGGAATTGGGGCTAATCATTGTACAAGACGTCTGTGACAAGTTAAGCCCCGCTGTCATACAAATGAAACTTACACTCTACACACACACACACATATACAGACACACACACACACACACACATCCAGTACAAACAGAAAGAGAGGGCAAAATTGTCACGGAGAGCGAAGGAGGTGGAGGCTGTTGTAAAAGAATGGGAGGCTGGAACGAATAAGCGAGGACATGTGAAGGATGAGAGAAATCCTATAACTGAAACTGTCAGAAGCACGGGATTGAAAGCAGACTAGTGGAGATTACCCATAAAACGAATGGGACTAAGGGACAGTGTCAAAATTCAGCGATACTGAAAGCATACATCCTGCGCACACACACGTATCATTGAATACCCTTGTGAAATGCAAAGTCACTGAGAGAGCGGGATACAACCGAGAGTGTATTTTTTCCTGAACACATTTGGGAAACAGATTATATTTACACATACACTGATCCCCTGAGTCTCCAATACTACAGTAAATGTGTTTCCCTTAAAGACTCCAACTAGACACCACCTACACTGTCAGACTGATCTTCTTATATCACACCAAAAGCAGCTGCCTCCTTTTTTTACCCATCCTCCTCCTCCTGTTTATGGAGGATATTTTAAATGACAGAGAGCAACAATGGAATAAAACTGGCAAACACCCACATTTTTATTTACAGGACACCAGGTTCGGAATTGCAGTGTTTAGCAGCAGTTGTTGACTCACAAAAATAATTGGGGCAAATAAAAAACAATGATTTGTGTAGATTGCTTTTGTAACATAAGTAACTTAACCTTGTTTCACAGCACAACAAACCGAGGGAAAACATCAATATTGTCCTAAAGGTAATGAAATTGTCTTATATGTAGTATCTATATTTGTTTCTGAAGTGGCTTATTTAATTAATTCAATTGTACTCATGCATTAGAATAATTATTCATATGAAGTTTATTATGGCTCATCAATTGCTGCCTTATTATCATTATTATTAAGTACAAAGCACAGGGTTTTGATGATCTCATTTGGGTTTAGGCTACTAAAATATGGTTAAAGTTGGAGTTGACTCTCTCAATATTTAACCAAGACCACAATCTTTCTCTTATATCAACTTAGTGCCCTGAGTTGCCCCGACTGTGCCAGTTTACTGTCGTCAAACTAGAGGCCACCATCTATAACTACTGTGTGTGTATCTCACTTAACCAACCAAACATTATGCCAAACATCTCCCTCTACAACCAACTACAAAGATGACATGAGGACAAATATTTTAAATTCCAACTTCAGGTTTAAGACCACCAGAGAACTGGAGTTTTTATTATACTGGCACGAATCTTAGTTATGCATTTTTCATCCATATATAATTTCTCTGCCACATTAAGCCAATCACTGTCTGTGATTAAATGTTGTAATGCTGATTATCCCGTCCATCTCCACAGGGCATCTCTCATCCAGATGGCATAAATGGATCTCCATTATGAAGCAGGCACACTGTAGTAAGCATAATGTTCCCAGGTGAATAACAAATGACTGAGTGAGTGCAGTCAGGAGGAAAAATAAATTATAGTTTCCATTATAAAAAGAGAACAGAAACAACCAGTAAGCAATGCATCTTCAAGAGCTGAGCAGAGTCTGGACTCAAAGAAATGATACAGTGGGAGCCAATTATAATAAATAAGCATGATTATGTAAACAGGACGTGAGTGATTATCTTGTTTCCCACAGATATCATGGATGAGACAGATACAGAAGACATAGAATCCCTTTTCTCCTCTCCTGCTATCTCTCTCACCCTTTTTTATTTTTCTCTTCCTCAGTCTTGTATCTCTTAGCCTTCTATGATCAAAACACATCACTCATCCTTCACTCTGTAACCCAGGAAGTAAATGCTGATGCATGTTTTCGCTGTGGCAAAGACAAGAGTAGCCACTCCTCAGGATTCCTTCACAGTAGGACACACAGGTGAAATGACTTCACAGGCCGGAGCTCGCTGTGGACAGCACATTGCTGGAGGAATTGGAAAAGCAGGGGAGTCAGACTCAAAAATGTATACGCAATATCATAACTCAAAGTAAGTGTCAGATGTAACGTTGCCAGTTAGTGTCAGCATTTGGCTGTGATTCAAATTTTGGGCTTGGTCTAAATCAGTTCTGAGAGGCCCACTTAATCAATAACCTGTCCATTTTTAATGATGAAGTGGAATATAAATTGCCTCGAATGGCCTCAATGGCTCACTCCCTTCATTCCTCAAATCCGTTCCTCCTGTCACTTCGCGCGGGTTGCGACTTGGTGAGCGAGGGAACGAAAGGAGCAGAAGTGAAAGTGCTTTTAGATCCACCCCATCTCTCTTCTTCCCTTCCACCATCTCATGTCCTCATCTTTCATCTTCATGTTCTCCCTAAGGGTATTCATTCATCTAGGCCCCCCATTTTAATCTTGTTTCTCCTACATTACGTATCATTTCTTTTGCAGTGGAAGCAGAGCGCGCGTGTTTTGCCTGTTGCAGAGCGTTATGTACATCTCAATCTAACCAGCTGTTAACATTCACACACACAGATGGTGAAACCAAACAGTAGTTACAGTTACAGTAGTTAAGCATCTGTGTATGTATGAGTGACTATCTAGGGACTGTTAATCTGTTTAAAGGCCACTCAAAATCACCAACAATTTGGAGCCACGTGTTAATGTGTGCTTTTATACAGCGTTGATAATCACACTTCCACCCACATGTACAAGCTTTGCGGCATGAGCATTTTGATTTAGATTTAATAGAGATGTACTGTATCGGGGCCAGTCTGGGCGTAAAGGTTCGGTACCGGCTCAAATAACGTTACATGGACTGGAGGCAAAATGTACACCAAATGTTCATTTTTGCAGCACATAGTTCTGTTGTGCATGACACCGCATCTGACTGTATGTGACTTTAACTTCCTTCCAGCCAGATGAAAGGTTGTGTTTTCTCTTCCTCTTCCCCTCTATCTTCCTTTCATTTATACATTTAGCCAATATCGCCCCTTTAAATCCAAACATTTACCCACCCAAGTTTATGCAAATTACATGTGTTGCAGTCGTCTCTTGCACTCCCCACATGCCCTGTCCCTCTATCATTTATGCATCCATCTGTTCACCTCTTTGCCTCTGACAAACAGCACAATGCTCAAACATTGACATTCTCGCTTGGTGCTTGTCTTTAATATTAAGGGCGACTCCAATTGCTCATCCCTCACTCTCCCATCTGTTCACCTCGTGGTGAGCTGCTGCCCGCTGCAAACACAAGCCTCAGACATTTCCATATCTCAGAGAGGGGGATTTGTCCTTGTGACAAACAGACCGATGTGGATATGTGTGTTTCAAAACAAATAGGCTCAAAGGAATCAGCAAAAGGTTTTGAACGAGTACTTTGAAAAGTTTTCAGAAAACCAGCGTTCAAGCTACATCATTCAGGACTTACAAGTTCTGTCATGTGTGCTAACGAGATTGGGCCTAAAGGACAACAAATGTTCTTCCTCCTCCATATATCATCTTCTACATCGCCTTACTGTATGTCTCTGCCTTATCCTTCCTCTTTCATGCTTTCGCCATTCTTTTCCAACCTCTCTCTTAATGGGATCTTTGAGAAGTGTCACATATATATATATATATATATATATATATATATATATATACACACACGATTAATTCCCTGTGTTTACATTTAAATATGGCAATATGCTACCTGCATGGTATACGGAGGAGGGAAAACATTTCACTTTGATGGGCAGGTTTCCAATCAGCCAACACAGCACAAACAACAAGCAGGTGTTTGATAAACAGCTAACATCCAACCTGAATCTTATTAGAAGTGCATACAGAGAAAACTGATGAGAAACAAATAAATCTGTCACCAATGAGGAGAAGATTTTATGTCTCAAAAATATGTTGACAGTTCCAGAAATATCAAATCAAATCAAATCGTGCTACTGTTATCGCAAACATCAGAGCAAAAATGATGAATTCAGTAAATTCCGTGATTCAACATACAAATCTAAAACATTGTTGGTTAGAACCTCATTTTATACAATGAACTGCGGGTAAGTGCACTGGGCTCATTGTACAACACATCACTGAAGTTGTTGGAGTCTGGGGAAATTGCTCTCTCTTCAAAGCAAGGTTTCGTTTTTTTCTTGCAAAGTAAGGTGCACAATCCTTAAATCTTGCCTTAAATCTTACACCATAATTAGTGTCTTTGGTTTATATGATTAAGTGCTGAGGATAAGCATTAAAATCGACATCACAAAATATCATGTGAAAACTATGACTGAGGTTGGTATTGGTAATCTTCTTAGTAGCCCCACATAGAGAGCAGAAGAGGGAGAGAAAGAGACAACGAGAAAAGAAAGAAAGAAAGAAAGACAAGGAGGTTAAGACAGCATGTCTGTGCTCCTGTTTCTGGCATGTGGCTGACCGTAGCCCAAACCAGGACTCTTATTCTCTTAGCTGGCATGCTGAGCTCTCAGTGAAAACACCTTTCTGGAAATGGGTTTCAAGACTGACAGTATATAAACAACACCGACGTAGCAGCCTGCCAGGGCAAGATTAGCTTGGCAAGTTCAACAGTTAGACGAGAGCTGGCCAAGTCGAGGGACAGGTGCAGGACTTCGAAGGGCAAACAGACAGAGCAACAGACACACACTGTCAGACAGGAGAAGTATGCTTGCAATATTGTAAAAGACTGAGTCACCAGTCCTCCACTCCTTAGACCGATTATAATCAATGTATCCATCCTCCTCCATTCATCTTCCATTCGCTATTTTGGGATTCATGAAAAGAACAACTTGTTACTAATCAAAAGCATGTCTCATTACTAATCAGATATGTGAACATGACTCTTCATCATGACCCAGCTCGCTCTGGGTTTTGAGGGGGCTTTTTCCTCCTTGTCATGCTCTTTTAACTGCTGAATGTTGCTTTGTTTTCAACTTAGATTACTTGAACGATGTCTGCTCTTGTGTGCTCATATGCTTCTATGCTTCATATGGCTTACAATGCATTTGTATGTTTTATATGCTATGTATTTTCTTTCTTTCTTCCTCAAAGGTACCTACAGGTTTCTTTGAGCCCTCCATATACTGCTGGTAAATTAGCTATGGTAAACTACGCTAACATGATTAGATCTAACGCTATTACGCAAGTGTTCCATGGATGGAACACTTGCGTAACAGATATTGAAAGCGAATTAAATGTCTCAAATGTAAGTCATATATCTTCTGTAGATGTTTATCCTGATTCTCGTGGGACCAGGAGAGAGCAACGTCTTTGTCAGAGTAGAATTAATAGCTTGTTTCAAATATTGTAGCTCCATCACTCACATTAGAGAGACAATAAAAATCCCCGGTTACCACAGCTGAGACCTTTACATAGACAACTCCAGAGCATACTATTTCCCACAAAGCATTTGTGAAGCTTGCAGGCAGAAATTGAAATAAATGAATTGTAGTAAGGAGTCTCTTTCTCTTCATCAAATACTAATACAGAGAGCAGCAGAGGGACAACGTTGTGTCCTACCTCCAAATGCACACACAGACACACACACATACACATATATACAGGGCTAGTATATGGACCTGATGTGTTTTGGTTGTGGCATCTTTAGTTTTTGTTCATGCACTGCAGTATCCGCACATTATGTGAATGACACACAATAATATGTTGACATACACATTCCTTCTTAATGTTTAATGTTTGCTGTTTTTCCCTCAGCGCTACCAACACTTAGTAGATACCAAAAAACACATTTGTTGAGTGTGAGGCATGTTACTGGATCCTATGGAGGAAGATGGATACATTGATTTATAAGAAAATAGTGAAAAATGCCTGTCACAGTTTCCTAAAGCCAAGTGTTACGTAATCCAGTGGCTTGTTTTGTCCGGCTAACAGTCCAAAACCCAAAGATATTCCAAAAACGTTTCAGTTTAAATCCTCACATTTCAGAAGCTGGCACCAATGAATGTTTGTCATTTTTGATTGATACATGACTTAAACGATTATGGAAGCTGGATTGTTCTCATGATGTTTTTGTTTTATTTTTAGTACAAAATTGTATCTTTACAGTAGGTGGACGGCTACAGCTGCATTTCATTACTCAATCCTGTATTGTATTAGGAAAATGAGCCTGACCTTTTCTCACAAAAAAGTAACGAGGACGTGTCTCTGCTAAATTATTATTCAAATGGTGACTTAATTTTAGGAAGTGGCCATAACAGTATTTGAGCATACACACAGACACACACACACACACACACATAGTCCCACACTGACACACAAACATTGATAAACCAGGCACTGAAACTGCAGTAGAATTGATGAGATGAAAGATGAAATAGAAGTGATATTTAAAGGTGGAACATGAGACTTAAATGTCATGTCGTTCAAAACAAGTGTCTCTTTTGCAAGAGAACTGCTTGTCTTGGCAATCTCATTCTCTCTAAAGACTTGGCTGACCTTCACAAGCATAATAAAACAACTCTGCTTATAGGAGTGTTTCACCTCTGTGTGTAAAACTTACTCATACAGTAGCAAAAAAAAGTGCTATATGCTAGTACATATAAAGCGGGCATTTGTCTTGTATCCAGTATACAAACATTAGAATTAGTTTTGAAAGAGTCATACCCTTGAACTACTGAAAATACAAAGTCTACAAAAATGTTCAACAAGTGGTAGGAATTTTGCTTATCAAATATGAAAAAAAGTGAAGTGGCACTAGTGCTATAATGCTCATGGTAAATCACTTAAACATGCCCAGCTCTATGACACTTCTCATTTGAAACATGAAATACAGTAATAAACCAGAGGTGAAGCAGAAGGGATAGCAAATACCAGTTGTTTCACTTTCAGACTTTAACTTTACATAATTTGATAGTGTAACTCACAGCATACAGTGTAACAGTGTTTTTTTGTTTTCTATTGCCTGCAGCTATTCTGTTTCTAATTACACCCACTGAAAGCACTGCATTCACTTAACATTTATTCCGAAATTATGTTCCTCACCCCTCGTATGCATTATTTTACAGTCTATTAACCACAGTCATACACATTAAAAGTCATTTGATGAAGTAAATCAATGAATTAAATAGGCTTGTCCCTGATGGGTATGCTTAAATGTTTTCATGCATGTATAATGGAACACACATAGAAAAAAATGTGAACAAAAAACATTCCACTTTATTAGCCATGCTAGTGGCATGACTCTAGGGATGGCAATGTCGGTCTGTTTGTCGGTCCACCACTTTGGTCCAGACTGAAATATCTTAACTATTGGATGGATTGTCATTTTCTACAGACATTCGTGGTGCCCAGAGGATGATTCCTAATCTCTCTGGTGATCCCCTGACTTTTCCTCTAGCGCAACCATGAGGTTCACATTTGTGGTTCAGAGTAAAATACCTATTGGATTGATTGTCATCAACTTAGTGCACAAATTCATGTTCCCCTCAGGATGAATTGTAATAACTTTGGTGATTGCCAGACTTTTAATTTAGCGCCATCATCAGGTCAAATTTTAATTTTGTCCAGTACTTTGGTTTATGACCAAATACCTGAAAAACTAATAACATTCCCATCAGCCTCAGCTTTACTTGTGTTTTTACCACTAATTAGCACATATAAGCATGCTAACACCTTAATCTAAGGTGGTGTCCATGGTTACAATTACCTGCTAAATCACCACCTTGGAATTACAAGGTTCCATCTGTGTTCTGAGCAATTTTGAGATATTGAGCATCAAAGTTTTTGCATTCCCAATAGCGATAGAGATAGAACCTTTTTGTTTTCTAAATAAAAAGTCCAAAAATGCATACAACTTACATAGTGTTAATATGTTATCACAGAATAAGAATATGTGAATCACTCAGATAGATGTCAGATAGAACCTTCTAATTCCAAGGTGATGAAATATCTACATGTTAGCATTGTCATTGTGAGATATTAGCATGCAGAAATTAGCATTTAGCTCAAAGCCAAAGTACAGCCTCACAAAGCCACTAGTGTCAATGCAGACTCTTAGTATTGTTTAGTCAAGAGGACTGTGAATCTTAAAACTGCATAAAGCAATTTTTGACTGTGAGGATTTTTAGACTTGTCTCTAGCCACTTCTGGCCACATGCCGTCTTGTTCTGGTTCAGTTACTCATGTCCTGATAAAAATGTGTGTCCTCAACTTCAACTTTCTTCAACAGTTTACTTCAGCTGTTTGTAGTTTTTAGCTGGGCAGATAGCGTACACTCTGCAAGTCAGAGCATCTGTGGTCAGCTGCCTCTGGTTTCATGTTGATGAGAGTGGTAAGACTGAAAACCAAAACAATGAGCTAAAGGTTCAAAAGCTAAAGGCTGCAGAGTTTAGTGTTGATTCTCTCTGGGTTTGACACAGCGAGTGACCCTTTTCACATTATATGGAGTTATTTGATTGTTAATATCACAAATATTGCCTAATGCAGGTTTAAGACAACATCTTGTCAGTCCAGCAGCGCAGGTTGCACCCTCTGCCACCCTCCCGCTCTAAGCACAGGTTTCAGTTTGCTGGGTCACTGAGATGATGCTGTGCCACAGGGGAGCCCCTAGCTTCAGCATTGCAACAAGCCTGTCAGCTTTAATTACATATGTGTCATTCTCTATTTACATCTCATCTCTCTCTCTTTTTTTACTCATTGTGATAATGGTTTTCCGCATACAGTACACTGCCTCTATATTCTGATTCTCAGAGTCTCAGTTCCAGTGAGGCTTTGTGGCACGCAAAGATGCTAAATTATGTGTACTGCATGTGTGTGTGTTTGTACTGTTTTCTGATGTACAATACATGGTAGTGAAAGGATGTGCAGTCAGGTTACTTTTGAAATGTTCTGCACACATTAGAGACCTGCCTTGTGTTTTATATTCCATCGTATCACATTTACTTTCCAAACCTTCTGTTATGTTTTGCACTCCTTCTAGTGCCTCCGGTATGTGCAAAAATAGAACAAAAAATTGTGGCTTCCCTTCTTTTTCTACATGTTTCACTGTATCACATCTACTTTTACCGTGACATCACAAGATGTCACCTCCTTAAAGGCTTAAACCTAACAAGAGCAGCCATGCTAGCGGCTCTGTGAGGCTGCGCTTAGGCACAGCGGTTCTTTGAGCTAAATGCTTGCATCACAGTGCTCACATTCTCACAGAGATAATGCCAACATGTTGACGTTTACCAGGTATAATGTTAGGCATCAGTAGGACACGTCCATATCTGGCTATCAGACTCATGACTTTTAAGATGCTCTTTTAGATCGATTTTGGATAATTTAGCTACGTGAAAAAGCTACAGTGGTAGCTAATCTGACTTTACCTAGAGGGCGTAGATTAACAGGGTAACACTTTAATTCAAGGTTAAATCCAAAGCATCTATCTTTGCTCTCACTTTAGGCTTATGTGAGGGATAAAAATGGCCAAAATTGAGACACTCAATTTTATTACACTCACACTTTTGTCCTTGCTTGCTTCCAAAACTGCATTTACAAATCTGATCCTGCACACTCTCAAATTTTGGTTTGTCTGTGGTCTGTAGTCAGACACAACATGGTGTTACTAATTGTAGGACTGTCTTTATGTTTGTACTCAGTGAACAAATCAGAGTAGTCTAGTTCAATATAGTCACACCACTTCATTTGTACTACTCTTTTGCACCAAATAGCACAAAGAAACATGTGACAGCAGCATAGGGAGAAATAGAGTGGGAGTTGTGTGTGTATGTGTGTGTCGGTGGTGTGGGGCTCATGAAGATGGATCAAGATAGACAACACAGCATGAATAAAAAAAAAGTGTGCTGCATATTGCTTTTTATCTGCACTTTATAGGCCATTTGAACACTTTTAAAGTCATCTGTCGAGTGCGACCGCCAGCACTTGAGAGTGCGGCGATGAATATTCACCGTTCATCCTGCTGAACAAATGTTTGCGCACTTAACAGTGATTTTTTCCCTTTTTCCGTTTTTCATACAGACCTGAAAAAGCCTGCAGTCTGTACCGTAATATTATGGCTTTGAAGAATTTATAAAGGAACAGCCAATAGAAATGAGGTAAGAAATGGCAATTAAAGTTCCATGTTTTAATGAAATATCTCAGAAATTAACCTTTTGAACAGAAGAGGATACTTAAGCTTAGTATGTGTGAAGAATTAAAACACACTTGAAAGCTTTCTAAGTGAATGAAAGCTCTATTCAAATGTACAAGGTATACAGTCCATCTATCTATCTATCTATCTATCTATCTATCTATCTATCTATCTATCTATCTATCTATCTATCTATCTATCTATCTATCTATCTATCTATCTATCTATCTATCTATCTATCTATCTATCTGTCTATCATGACAGTGTTTAGTTTTATCTGGGTCTATGTAAGTGTGCCTGTGTGTTGCATGTGTATGTGCTCTGGTGCTTTATTTTGTTGTAGGTGTTTTGGGATTCAGGGTTTCAGATTTTCTGCCATGAAGCTGTCGCGTGGAAGGAAAACAAGCAGTGGCATTTGGAGCTGAGAGAGGAGCCAGTCTCAGGTGACATTTTATTCAGAGCAGTAGAACAGAGTGTGTGAAGGGGAGAACGGCAACACATAAAAATGGGGAGCACAGAGGGGCTCAAGGTGTGATTCTAACCATGTGTGATGGTCAGGTGTTCTGGGCTGTGTATGTGTTTGTGTCTGTCACCTGCTGCCAGCACACAGAACAGAATATGTCAGATTCTCCCTGGTCACCATCACTTCAAAGTTTCATGACTCGATTTACTGTTGAATAAATTGGAAGAGGATAATTCCTAGGGATAAGTTCTGATAACAGGTTTCATTTTGGATGCAGTGACGATCGTCAAAATACCCAGATTTATTAGGCTCAGATGCTAACAAATTTCTTATCAAACCTTTTATCTCTCCTCACTCTTTTTTATTATCAAAAAGCAATTAAAAACATACATGTATAGGTAGCTACTTCCCATTTAAAAAAAATCACAGTGGATATATATATATATATATATATATATATATATATATATAAAGGCACCATGGCCACCTCGCTACACTGTCAGACTATCAAAGTCACTGCCTCTGGAGCCACTTATGAGACTGCCTGAGTCCAAATCCATTTGAACAAATCTGTATGGGAAGAGCACACCACTGTATGCTGAAGTGCTTATGAGTTCTGTAAATGAGGAGACTACGCGCAACATTTCTTGCATCAAAATCACACTCCAACATTTTTCTGCTAAAAGAAAATAACTGCATCATCATCAAGCAGTACACTTCAGATAAGCAGAGCTTTCAGATTACATTTCTTCAGACCCACCTATAAAGAAGCAAGATACAGAGCATTTCCAACACACGTATTACAGTCAAAGCATGTGACCTGAGTCCAAAAAATGACATATTCTGAGCTAAGTTTTATATTAGAATGAGCTGTCGGTCACTTGGTTACTTACTTGGTGTTACAGAGGACTATAACTCACTCTCTGCTGATGCCACTCTTCCCCATTCAATCACACTTAGTTCTCAAGGTTGTTGTCTCTGGAGCCACATTGGTCAAGGACCTAACCTTCTTCCAGAGCTTTTGCTCCTGCTTTTCGCATTTTCTGTCCCCCTTTCTGCTTTCCAGTGTCAAAGTAAATAAAAAATAAAGAAAGTATGATGGTGAGTTACATTGAAAGTAACTGGTAAAATAAGGAGGCGTAAGGATGAAAGTATATGGTTTAAATAGTGTAACCAAATGCCTGTATGTCTCTTTATGCGTCTCTTTTGCCATACGATTTCTTTATTCAAGATATTCAACACAGACAAGTGCTCTCCCAATGCTTTGCCTTCACTCTGAGAATTAGAGATAGCTCTTTACCTTCACTTTTCAGTTTTACCTAATATGAAAGTACAGAGATGAAACCAGGATCACAGTCACACATGACAGATTCAAAGCCTTGCCAACAAAACTGTTTGTAAGCCAGTCAGATGCAAGAAGACAGCTTTTTACTTTTCAGTATGTCACTCAACCTGTGTAACCAAGATTAGGTTGCCAATTGGCAGAGTGAAATGCATAACAATGCTATCATATGTGAATTCATACGCCCGTCTGCTCATAGAACTAGAGTTACTTCCAGTAACTACTTTATTTTTGTTACGCTGGTCTGTTCAGCTGTTTAGCCCCCCCTCTCTCTCCTCACAAACCTCGACCTGAAACGATGTTCGCTCTCTCTGACTGACGTAACGTTGAGTGTTAGCTGTGATTGCTGACGTTATCTTGCTAGCCGCGATTGCGCCCCCCCGTCTCCGACTCGCAGGCTTGTCTCTAATGTGGATTAGGCAGCAAAGTGCATTTATTCAACACTGTTCTGAGTCAGTAATGTGTGTGTTACATTTGTGTTAACCTTGTTAGTGTGTTTGTGTGTTAGTTTCCATGCCGGACAAATGTAAGAAATTCCGTGTGTGTGTCTAAGTATATGACTAATGTGGTGGTGACAAGTGAGAGTGGTGATTTTTAATAATATCCTCTCTGTCTATTTCAAGGGATTCATGGTTTGTTATGTTCTTTGTCAGTAGTTTATAAATGTAGATGATGTAGATGATTAATGATGTATTTTTGTAAGTTTGGGTCCTGGGGAGAAACCAAATTTCTCTTTTGGGTCTTGAGCTGAAAAAGTTTGGGAACCCCTGCACTAGATTAATCTTTGAAAGAACTCAAACATGGTCATTGCTACCTCAGGCGGAGCCAGGGGTCCTGTCATCTGGTTAGATTGTAGAGATCGAACAATTCAGATCAATGCAATCTTCTAAACTCATGGAAAGCACAACAAATTAAGTATTTGGTCTGCCGCTCTGCACGAGGATGTCATCGAGAGAGAATAAAAACAATACACACAGTGGGGCTTTTGTTCCCCTTTTAACCGTGAACTGCTGAACTGACCAACGCTACATGAAAGACAAAATGCTTTTATTCAAGACACATAGTCCTGTGTAAGACTTTTGTCTGACCATAATGGACAAACTGTTTAACTTACATCATTAATAAGGATTTAAAACTTTGGAAGTAGCATAAAACACTGACACTGAATCTTGTAATGCCATTAGTAAAGCTTTAATCAGTTTCATTAGACCCAGCGGGTATTATCACCTGACCGGTTTCAGTCAGGATAACCAGCTTCATGAGGTTATCCAGGATCACCAATGTTACCTTTTGTGAAGCAAGTAACCCAAAGAGAGACAGAGACCGCACGCCAACAGCTAGCGATATGGAGGTTGGCTAGCCAGCTTTTTTTTCTCGCCCAGGACAAACTCTGAAATAATGAACTTCAATACAACACGCGACATGCTGCCAAAAACATTGTTATGCGAGTGTTGTTTGAGTAATACAATGTCTTGGTGCTCACCTCGAACCCACATCTTATCAGTCCACTTTCTTTCTGCCTCTTTTGTCTCGCACATACATACACACACACACACACACACACACATGCTTGGGGAATATCTTCTTCTTTTGTTTCTTTTGTGGTACACCACTACACTTAGTACAAAGAATGCATCCTCCACCCGACCGAGTGTAATTAATCTCAGAAAAGTATGAGCTTGCCTTGAGGGACATCATCCTTGTGATGCAAAGTGAAACAATGTTTGTGATGTTATTCAGTAACCCCGCGTTCTCTGGGGAAATCTTACTCAGAAGAATCTAAATCTAATGTCAGATGTGTGCAGTGAGAGAAATGAAAGACAAAGGATTGTTTGTTTTACATTTCCACAAGGGACTACACCTCATTTGTTTGCTGTGCCTGTTAGATGGACCACAGTGACGGATTGTGAGCAGAAAACCATGTGCATGCTAAAAGCCTCCAAGAGAGATTCCACAAAGCGCTGGCAAGATGCCAATGCTCGCTCACTCACATAAAGCTTGCCTATTTATCTAATTTACATCCAACCAGAGTGGAGGTCAAGCTAAATACTTCATTGATTTTTCACTCCTAATTTCCAGCCATTGCTGGTCTTCTGTTTTCTATCATGCAGTAGCTGTCTGTAGCTGCAGGCAGGTCCGGATGAGGGGAAAAGGCTTTTTCTCAACAAGGTGTCAATTACTCTGCAAGTTAGGCTACATTCAAGATATCAGCCTGAGAGTTCCACATCAAAGGAACATTTTCTGTGTTGGTACTGGTACACAGCCCAAAGCTCATACAAGGTTTCAGGTCGGGCTGGGTTGTTGTGTTGTGTGCAGCATTGTGTTGAGTTCGAATTTGTAGTTTTTTGATTAATTAAACCAACTGAAGCGTCACATCTTTCCTCCTACACATGCAGCTAGACATACTAACCTCACTTCACACAGCAGGACTGTGCAGTGTTGGTCGAGTCTCTGAGGAATAATCACATTAGGGCACAATCTTTCCATTCAGCCTACAGTTGTCTCATGCAGCACACATACCAGCCTGCAGTCACTGGATCACAGCAAACAGATTAGATAACACCAGTGGACAAAAACAACACTCAGTAGATTTCATGTGCGTACTGTCAGCATGTTGCATTAAATTAAGTTGTTATTTCCTATGGAGGGAGAGTTTCAAAGCATTTCCACTTCAGAGGAGTGTGGGAAGAGATTATTCTGCCATTGTCTACCTTCACGAAAGCTGCACCTTCAACCAAGCGCTTGCCCCACACTTCAGTAGCTCCGGTTTGAATACCCAGTGACTGTAAAGCATTCAAAATGCATAATAACAGTAAGTGCAATAACAGATATGAGCATCACAGGTCATTAAACAAGACTCTAGGTCTACAGCCACGCTAGAGGCTCTGTGAGGCTGTGCTTAGGCAGTGGTGCTAAGAGCTAAATGCTAATATCAGGAGGCTGTAGGATTCGTCCTCTGGGGACAATGAATGTCTGTACAAAATTTCATGGCAATCCATCCTGTAGTTACTGGGATATTTCAGTTTCAAAGTGGTGGACTGACTGTTAGACCGATGTTGCCGATTCAACATCGGTCTAACAGTCAACATCATGTAGAGATTTTTTTTTACATGATTATTGGCTTGGACATCTTGTTTTGAGTATATCCTGCAGGTCTTTAGAGAGAATTTCAGAAACCAAATGCATGGATGGATAACCAAACAGACCTACCAGGCACGGAGGTCAGTGGGCCGTGGCCTCTGTGTGAAGTGTCAGTTATTAAGAGTTCTCATTGCAAAGTGAAAGGTTCTGTTGCCTGAAGTAATAGCCCACAGATTCACTTTGAGGTTGTCGCAAAAAAGAAACCACCATGACTCCTTCAAAGGGAGTGTTTATCTCCTCGTGTTTTATTAGGCCTAGTTCATTTAAGGATTGGTACTGACTGTTTCATTCTTCATCTTTTAGTCTCTCTCCCTCCCCTCCCATTTCTATTAAGACACAGTTTTTCCTCCTCCTCCTAATGTAAATTAGTACAATCTATACCCATTCAAAGAAAGAAAGCCAATTATCCCATTCAATACATAAACACTCACGGCCTACTCCACATATTAACGCTATACCCTATAAAGTAAGACTGTACTTCACTCTGTTGCTTTTACATGTATCTGCATTATTATCTTTGCTGTCTCAATCTGTCTCACCAGGCACTTTCCTGAAGGGCACTCTGTCTCTTGTCTCTATTTTGCTTATTGCACCTTTTACTGTCTTTTTCTTATCAGTAGTAGCCACATTGTTGTTTTGCATAAACATTCATTTACAATTCCATTATATCTTTGGTAAAGTATCTTTACTTCTACTTGTAGGTGTTCTATAAAATGACTTATATTGTCCTGTATATGTTTATGTCTTTATTCATTTGTACACTGCCACAACAAAAAACACACTACAATAAGAACAAAAATAGAAACATATACACCTATTGAAACAAGACCAAGGATTTACAGCCATGCTTGCGGCTCTGTAAGGCTGTAGGCACAGAAGTGCTTTGAGCTAAATGCTAACATCAGCATGCTAACATGCTCACAATGAGAATGCCAACATTCCGATGTAAAGCAGGTATATTGCTGACAGTGTTCACCATCTTAGTTTAGCATGTTAGCATGCTAACATTTGCTAATCAGCACTATACATGAAGTACAGCTGAAGGTGATTAAAACGTTGATTTTGCAGGTATTTAGCCATAAAGCAAAGTATTGGACAAAATTAAATTGATGATGGCGCTAGATAAAAAGTCACCAAAGTTATCACAATTTATCCTAAGGGGGACATAAATGTCTGTACCAGATTTCATGGACATCCATCCAATAGCTTTTAAGGTTTTTTACTTAAAACCATAAATGTCAACCTCATGGTGGCGCTATAGAGGAAAAAACAGGCGATCAGCCAAGTCTGTAAGATTCATCCTCAGAGATCCATCAATGTCTGTACAAAATTTCATGTTGATCCATCTAATAGTTATTGAGATTTTTCAGTCTGGACCGAAATGGTGGACCAACAGACCAACACTGCCATCCATAGAGCGATGCATGACTATGGCTTTGTTACAACTTTTCCTATATGCTACCACTGTATATATTTTCTGAATGACTGTGATGTTTAAGGCCCAGGCTATCTGATATCTTGAGATTTCATAAACAAACTGCACAGTAGTACTGAGTGAACCATCCAGCCGCAGAGACCTTCACAAATATTCTTAAGTGGGATCAAAGGTAAAGAGACTGCATAAACAACCACTCTGCCGATTATAATACTGTGTTTATTTTACCATAGCTTTGCAACACATTAACTCTCTATTTGTTTCCTCTTTTTAAATTGGGAGCTCTCAACAAAGAACAACAGGCTTTGCACTTCTCTATGCAGGTTTTAGTGGTGGTTTCACACACTTCTGCAATTTATAGGTTCCTGTAAGCTCTTACAGTAATGACATTTATTGCACTTTCCTGAGCATTATAATTCATTTTTGTTGCCCTCAGAACTGACCTGTCGAGAATTCACCATAAAACTCGGTTGATGATGCCTGAGCTCACCATATTGCCAGCACCAGTAACACCCATGTCTTAACCCTACAGTATGCCATTTAGGCTCTTAACTACTATTCTTTCATCAAACATGAGCACCTCTTCCCCTGCACTTCTTCCACCATCTTTGCATTTTTCCTGCCAGAAATGCTCCGCTTACCTCCCATCCTTCATACCCATCTTCTCTTCCTCTTGTCCTTACATTTTCCTTTCCCAGTTAAAAATGCAGTTGATAAGCTGTAAGCATTGAGCATCCTTTTTACTGCACCTCTTTAATGACTTGTTCTCTCATTATAAAGTGTCATCCTCAGACCTGACACAATGGCATAATCATAGGTGCTGAGAGTGTGGGGGTGGGGATGTGTGTCAGACAGACATGAGAGGCAGAGGGACAGTAACACAGAGAGAAGAGACTTGGCCTTTTCTGCTAACTTCAAACCAAAATCCACAGAGATGCTTAAATGAGGCATTTCCAAGTTAATGAGATTGGAGGGCTTATGTGCATAATACATGTTGAGGGAGTCTGCATTATGCAGTGTTTATTTAAATGTGTATGAAGGTATTCTTGATATTGTAAATTTGATCTTGCACATGTGTTTGCACGAAAGGTAGTCCTTTAGGGGAGGATTATGAATGAGAATGGATGGTGACTATATGCCTTTGTTGCCATGGATGCAACTTTGAATTAGAGTTACTGTACTTTGATGATGGCAAAGCATCTGGCGTAATGCTGCTGGGGAAGCAGTTACACAATCATCACAGTGGCACAGGATTGCAGCAATCACACAGAGCAAATGAGGAAAGCAGGAGTAAGTGGAGAATTTTTTTCTTTCAAAAATTCATTGTGAACAACCCATAAAATGCATTTAAGGCCATATTATTTCAAGTTTTTGGCCACTTGGGAGCAGCAGAACAAGCTGTTAGCACTTTGGTATATTATCACCTTATAACTGACGTGGAAAACAATTTAGCAGACACATTCAGCAGGCACGGAGCAACATTAATCTAACGCTGGTTACTCTTGGTGTTAACTATAACTTAATAGTTACTAAATTAAAACTACTTTTGGGACGAGGGTAAAGCAAGAGCACAGGGCAGCTTCACCTGAGTCACTTGGTCCACTTTTTAATGTCTGTTTCAACAGTAGGACAACTGACAACATCATATCTCTCTGCCAATCTTAACCATCACTAACATCACAGGCAAGGTGCACCATATTACGTAGTTCCCAAACAGAATACAACAGATATATACACACACATATACATACATATGTGATTACCAAATAATTCAATTATGCATATCTCTCACCAAACCTGAGAAGGTAATCTCCAAAATAAATCTTCACAAAACTAAATCTCAGCAGCTAAATGCTCAACTATGTTCACCAGCTACTCGCTACCTTTGTCTGTCTGCTGTTTGGTGCGCTGCAGGTAGTGTAAAGTGAGTTTAACAGCCGCCTGCTGCAGCCGAAAACAACGTTGATGAGAGTAGTGAGACTGAACCGAAACCAAAGCAATGAGCTGAAAGATGCTAAAATGCTCCATGGAGCTGAGTAATGGAGCAGCTTTAAGTAAAGAGTGTACTTCTACTTACTACTACTACTTCAACTAGTGATGTTCTTTTAATATGCATTCCAACCAAAGGGTTGTTTGTGTGTTTGTATGTATGTGTGTGCATCAGAAATAAGTGAAAGTTCACGTGTTGATTTACATGGTGCATGATTTACAGCATGTCATTCTTAACTATGTATTACATCAGTGTTTCCCAGCCCTGGGGCCTCAGACCGGTACTGGGTCACGGAAGGTTTGCCACTGGGCCGTGAGGAAATTATATGGTATGTCAAAAAAAGCTGAATAATAATTATTTAATAATATATTATATAGAATTATAGGCTTTTTTTGTGGTAATTGCTATCAACTTGCTGTGATCTGTCTGCGCTGCATCATTACCATGACCCCCAACAATGGGAGAATGATTTTGAACTGAAGGTCAGATTGCAAGGTAATCAGTCATTCATCATCCACTTAGCTGCTCGATCTGCATGTGCTGTGTTCTTATTATTGCTTTTGAGAGAGATAGCAGAAGCTTGAGGAGAAGGTAGGGGAGATAAAAGGCATAAAGTATGTGTTATGATATCCAAACTACAGCTAAAATGATTAGTCAATTAATCGATTGACATAAAAATAATCTGCAACTAATTTGCTAATCGTTTCAGTCAGAAATTGTGAAAAAAAGTCAAATATTCTCTGGTTCAAGCTTTTTAAATGAAAGAATTTGCTGCTTTTCTTTGTGGAATATCATTGTAAACTGAATATCTTTGGGTTTTGGACTTCTGGTCAAACAAAACAAGAAATCTGAAGAACTTGTGATGGGTATTTTTTTTCACTATTTTTTGTTATGTCATAGACAGAAAAATAATTGCTAGTTGCTAATCCAAACGTTTGACCTACAACTAGAGCTGTTTGTTTGTGATAAACTGCCCCTCCTCCCTGCTTGGCTGGTCCTCAACAATGTTAATAAATGATGCAAAAACCTCTGAATTAGCATTACAGTTTAAGTGGCTATCATCTCTACCATGCTGTGATAAGTGATTACTTGATTGATTGACTAATTAACTTCAATTAAATGATGTAGCAATCCACAGAAATAGAGAACAATCTAAAAAAAAAAAAAAAACCATGAGAAGCATAAAATAACAACACAAGTTTAACAAAATATACAAAAACTCTGCATGCTCCGGCTGTGAAAGATGTGATAATGGGTGATAATTAGTGCCAAGTCCAACATATTTTGTCACATGTCATGTGCTGATTAAAATTATAGTCATTGCTGGCTGTGTGGTTTGATATTTGTATCAAACTTTGCCGTAAGGAGTTATGTGACTGACATCTGTGGAGAGTGAAGGCACATTTTAATTTTAATTCGGAATGACATTTACAGCTATTTGACACTTTCTTTTACAATAATATTGTCGTTCCATGATAGTTTGTTAAGCCTTAACATGGTTTGTTCTGTGGTGAGGTAAAGAAACCATTATTTAAAGAGGGAGGGAGGTAGACAATTGGTAACAGTGAACACAACCTATTACGTTGGTGGCCGTACCCCTGCCAATGGAATTTAGAGTTCACATATCTTAACACATTTATTAGTGTGCTGGTGTCTGTGTGTGTTGTGCCTGTTCATACTATTACTACGGTTTAAGCTGGGAGTGACGGCCTCATACATAATGCATGCAGTACATGAGGATAAGGATAGCTGACATTTGGTTGCTTGTCATTCAGGATATATCTACCTTGGGGGAATGACTCACAGATAATCACACAGAGGTATTTATACACACACACACACACACACATACTGTACAGAAGCCAAAGCGTATTTCTCTTCAGGGTACTGTAAATGACAGATGTCCCTGTCAGAGTCAAAGGCTCCATTCAGCTTTGAGGCAAATCACCCAATCTCTGTGTAACATCATTAAACAATTGTTCAGCTTACCATTTTCTAACATATTGCACAATTCACTGTATACTGTATATATACAGTGTGGGCTCAGAGAGGTTACACAGTTTTATTACATGCTGTTAAAATGTTAATTTCACAGTCAAATATCTCATGTTTAATCCGGGCATTTTTTAACACGATATTTCATGGATATCGGAGCATAAATAGTTCAGGTAGTTTAGTGCATAGACTAAAATTAGGCAGAACGTTGGGTAGCATGACAACATTGCATTACTCACATTATTCCGCACACAACCAGCGCATGACACAAATCCATGCAGTCTACTGAAACACACACATAGCACTGTATAGACACACACTCCCTGGAGAAAGCAGCTGCTCAGCCAGGGCTTACTGCTGCAATCACAATCTATTTTTAAACTGGCTGTCGAGTGAGAAGTGACCAAATGAGGGGAATGACGTGAACTTTTCACAACAAAGCATTTGAAAGGTTGCTTAAACATTGTTTTTCAATCTCTTGTGGATTCTCGTATATTTGTTCTTGTATATTCATCTAAACCTTTGTGCGGGAGCCAAGTTACGTTTATATATGTTTTAGTTCGATAAATAAGCGCAGTCTGTATTTGGTTTATGTAAATTGAGATAGTTGAAGGGATTTCATTCAATAAGTTAATTAATAGTAATTTGTTAAAAGTCAGAAAGTAATCCTTTGATTTAATTCATGTTGATGCAATGATATTTTGTAAAAAGCAACACTATAAGCTTTCTGTTATTGTCGCTTTAAGAGAAACAGGTCTCTTGTGCTCATTGAGGTGAATTCGTTGGGAATTGTTTTTGTTCAGTTGAGGCTCAAGTAAAACCGAGCCACACCTTTTTCTTACTGTAGTACAGTTTGCTGATCAGGAGAACTGAACTTTCAATACTTCTGTAAGAAGATACCACAAAACTGGGGAATAAAAATGCTTTGTTTTATCCTTTTTTACATCGGAGTCCTGTGGAAGTTTTTTCCTTTTCAAGTTAAAGTATAAGTTAAGCCAAGGCAATGGTTGAGCTTCAACCTCCCACATTTTGTCTTAATGACATAACAGCACTCTCGATGTGTGTACATTTGGTTTGAGGGTTGTGAGAGGGGTGGTGAGGGGGTTGTGGGTAGAGTTTTGTTTGGGTGTAAACTATGCTGGCAAAGATGTCAGTTCTGTTTTAACCTGACCCAATCTGATTTACCCCACCAGGATTTAATGAACCTGAGACTATTAATTTAAACATTTAAACATTCAGTCTAATTATAACCACGATTTTCACACTGCAACACTTAGCAGAACACATGAATATCCGGCCTCTGCTGACAGTGTGCACATTGCTCCACACATCAGATTCAACACTTACTTTGCATCCATTTTGCCTGGTTAATATACAGTACATACAATGTGACAAGCTGCTAAATGTCAATGCAGGGAAAGCTGTGGGGTGTCAGATGTGCAGCATTAACACAATGCATTTTTCATGTGCTCTGATTTAGAGAAAATAATGAAATGAAACTTGAAAATGAAACCTGGTGAAGCCTGAGGAATTAAGAGAAATGTAAAGTCATGAGCTTTAGGCTGGGAGTCAAAAGCCCTAATTGGAGTACATGAGGCACTGGGGGATTATGGTCATTTACAATTGCCATGATCGGAATAAGTTGGTACCCCTTGTGCTTAGTGAAACCTATGTCTGTGGCATCCTCACAACCCCTTTTTAACATGTGGAAAACTGAAGAAACATGCAAATTACTGCTACGAGTTGCTATGCTAGAATTAATGGAAACACTAAAACAGCATATTTGTTATAAGTAGTTAATTCCACATTAGCTAAATCCCAAAGTTGCAGTTGAGAAACAAGCAGACTGTGTAATTAATGTAGTAATTTATTTTGTCCTCCTCTATAGACCATTTAGTGATGGCGATGGCTATGGTCACAGCTGCTGACAATGTGATCTCAGCTGTCTGTCAGCTGGCTGGAAATTAACCTCACACTGGCCACAACATAGAGAGTGAGCGTGAGCAAAATCACTGCAGCTGTGCCCACAAACATTTAGACAAACAGTATAAACTTTAATTTTACAAATTCTCGATCTGCATTGTTTCACAGATATTATCCTAAAAATGTATGTTGTATTTTCATTTAGAATCAATATGAGAATAAGGAAATAATGGTGTCCTATCAGTTGTCAAATTAGCTGTTTCACTCATTGTTTGACTTTCTTTGGCCAGCATTGAGAACATCTTGTAACATGTAATTTTATTCGTGAATATATGTGAAATGGAACATAAATTATTATGCAGCAGACTGGATTTGTTGCCTCCTTATCACACATAAAACTGTCTCCAGAAAATTTTATTTAAAAAGAAATACGTCTAAAATCTATGGAGTTACCTCTAGGACAACTCATACTGTGATTTTCATTTCACATTAAAAAAATACACACAGCTTACATCTTATAACTTATACCATAACAATATGCAAAACATCAAATTGATAATTTTGAAATATTTTGAAAATACCAGTAAAGGTAGGGCTAAAAGTAAATACAAAGATTCAGACTTGATTCAGATTAAGTGAAAGATGAAGAATCTTTCTTTTTGACTACTGATTATTAAGTAGTCATTTTCTAGCTGTATGCAAACCCATAGAAAGGACAGAAAAGATGATTTTCAAACATAAACTCAACATGAATTTGTGAAATTGTATTACACGATTGCAGGACTATAGGTTTTCTACAGAAAACACCAATGTCTAATAAAAATGCAAAAAAACGCAGCGGCCTGCTGCAAAAAAGTTAAAACGGAGTCAACGTTTGGAGAAACACAACCCAACGTCACACTGCAGCAGCCAATCACGCCGGTGATCAGACCGGCAGACGCCCAGGTGAAGAAGAACTTTGTTTACCTTGGAGCATTGTAGCATTAGCTGTTTACCTTAATATTAATATTCCACTGTGAAGATGGAAGAGAGACTGATCGATTGCCACTGTGATGACTCTACATCACCTGTTCAACCCTGCCACAAGGGAGTACAAAGACGTTAATCGCCATGCAGTCACTTGGTTTGTATCGGTCTTCAAGCTGGTTAGTATGAGACACTCCCACACTGCTACACAACCCTGCAGCGAATCGCCGCAATGCCTGATTCTGTCTGAAAGCGGCCTAAGATACTAAATTACAAAGGACACGGCACTGTGTGGGAAAAAAAAAACAACAACCTGACCCTTCTTTAAAAGACAGCAGATTGATGATTGAGCAAGAAAACAAATCTTTGATGGTTGCTGTGTGTGTTTGTCCTCTAAACTACCGCTTCACAAGAGCAAGATACAAATGATAGTTGTATGTGCAAGGCATACCTGAGGATTGGGAATGACAAGGACTGTAAATGGTATGTTTTTCATCAAACACTCAAACGTAAAGACTCCTCTGGCAAACACAGATCCTTTGCTGTCTTTCAGTTAAAGGCTCTTTGTTGTTGTCTTCTTTTAAAAGCATAGAACTCTTGACAAGTGTAGCTTTATATGTGCAAAGAGACAAACAAAGATGGAAGTGTACACATTATTCATTAAGAATGTGTTGTGCTTTTCAAATCTGGTGTCACCCCTGAGGCTGGTCTTGTGACTCCTGTTGATTTATAACAGCAAGAAGATTTTAGATACCAACCTACCCTGGAACACTATTTCTCAGAGATAAAAGTTTCTCATAAAGAGGAAATCATAATGACTGCTCTGTTTAAATGTGAGAGCACTTATTGTCTCCCATTCACTGACAAAGTTCTTGTGCTCTTTACAAGATCTGATCAAAATCCAACAAAAAAACCTCTTTGTGGGAACGTATTTTGGTTGACACTTGCTCTGATTCTCATAACACCTGAAGCAATTCCTAACTTTATTTAGCAAAGATTTTAAAAATGTATGTGATCTGTTATCTACTTGGCTTGGTTCTAGATATGCATCTCCTTACTGCATACAGCTTCATCAATCCTAACTTATGAATTCACAAATCGGAGAAAACTATCTCATGAAGAGTACAATGTGAGCCACTAATACCAGATCTTTAGAGGACCAAACACGTCTGTGGGAGCAGAAGGTCTTACATTAACAGGATTGCTGCTACATCCAGGGGTTCCCACCACAGTGCTAACCCTCAGTGAATTTGGGAAATGTTATCTTGACCCCTGAGATGTGTACAATAAAACCCCTTTTCTCTCTTAACCTATCAGTTTCCACTGGGATCCAAACCTTCCTCTGATCAACAAAACCTAATCACCACCACACAATTCAGCTCCTTTTGATAATAGGACTATGTTTACTGCATGTGACTCAGAGACCCTTTGGGGTGCATAATGCACCAACCAAACTGTGCGAAAACCAACACAAACAAAAAGGATACCTGTAAAGAGCAAACACATAGAAAAACACATTGCATTGGTAACAAGCATTATGCAAGCTCTCAGATAACTGGTGCTTCACCCTGAAGAGTCCTGATGAAACGCTCAAATCTCCCCTACAAGGGAGAACACCTCATGAGAAACCCTTTGATAACACTTCAAGGACGGTAAATACTTCAATGGACCTCCATAAGTAACAGCAGCATTGAGTGTGCATACTTTCCTCAAAGTGCACAATCCGAACACCACATGTAGTGCATAAAAACTATATAATCTATCATCTACAGTACGCTCAGTTACCAGTTTGTTAGGTACACATGGCTAAATATAATTCAGTCTAATACAACAGTCCTGTAATAAAACCTACCTTCATGAAGGCTTCAGAGAGGTGTTTCTGTTATTTAGCCTACCATCACTGACATGAATAGGGTGGACAAAATAATAGAAACACCTGTCAGTATATCACAATACAGCTCAAAAGCACCACAAACTGCAGCCTCCAAAAATGATTATAATGTTGAATCAACACCTCTCTAAAACTAAAAACTGAACATTATAACCTTCATGAAGGTAGAATTTATTTCAGGATTGTTGTATTACACTGACTTATTTTAGCTAGGTGTACCTAATAAACTGGCGAATGAGTGTATATTAGAATATAATCTATACTATACTCTGTAATGAATGTATTTGAGTGATTTTATCAGTCTGGTCATTTTTGTTTGATTTGATTATGTTGATTAAGTCATTTATACATCATCATTAACTATAATAATTTGATAATATTTAGAGTCATATTTTACATTATAAAAGCTATGAAAGTTAAGCAAAGTGTTCTGCTCTGTCATCATAACACCATTCTGTGTGTGTAGTTAGTGTCTTTGTGTGTTTTGTTAGTTGTGTTACTTATTAGTTGTAGTACTAAATGTGTACAATTATAGTTATATACAGTTCAGTTGGCCTGTGTTTAATTGCTCTCATTTGGTTCACTAAACTGCTCTCAATTATATTTAATAGTACAAAGCAGTAAAAATTAAGACCAGGAAATGTTTCCCAGTTGGCAGACTTTGTTCCATTGTGCAGCAATGGCAAAACTGTTGCCAAGTGGTTTAATTTTGTTGTTAAAATTCAATTGTCTATTGTCAGAGAGAAATAAGACTAATTGTGGCAACCACATAGTGACATAGAGTCATGTTGCTTAACAAGCTTGAAATCATCTGCAGCACAAACCACAAAGGGAAAGCAAAAACATGCCAGTGTATGCATGTGCATTACCTGCATGCATTTAAAAGCCAAACAATATCATACATCCAGCTATACCTCAGACACCAGTTTATTGGTAGATCATAATCCTCACAGCCAAGAAACCAAAATATTCTACAATTCTGGACCAGCTATCCCTTTCCATTTAGCATATTATGATGCTTTAGCGAGAGCAGAGTGTTTTTGTAAGGCACAGGCAGTATTTGGATCCAACTTGGCAGAAGAGAGATAACAAGCTCCAGCACCATGGTCCTCGAAACAAGAGCTCTCACTCGTTGTTTTCTCATTAATTTATCGTTCTCTCTTACTTGGGAACAGTAATGTTTACCATATGTAATGGTGAACTCCTGACAGCTCTCTAACCTGTGCAACACGATCTGAAACTTTGCAGCTAAAGTTACAGTACGTGTATGCAGAAACACACACACACACACACACAATATAAGCTGATAGCAAAGCTGAAGCTGAAGCAAAACAATGTAATCACCTAAGGGAAAAGGCCTTCCCAGTGAACAATTAGCCTTCAGAGACCATATGATCTGAATTTCAATTGTCAATAATGTAAAATGAACATGGTGCATGTGGAAATGTTTGTTCTGATATTAACACAAAAAACTTGACTTGGATTGTTTTGTAGTTTGTCAGTCTTTAGTAAAGCAGTAGCGGGTGTATGCAAAAGTCCTAACTTACTGACATAGGATCGTGTCATCCAAAATTAGTTTAAAGACAAAAAGTAGGTGGCACATTTTTAAAAGCATAATGAGAGAAATGTTCTATCGTTCCAAGTACGTCAAATTGACACATTTATTTATTTGGCAAAATACAGTAGCTAACAGTGAATGTCTCACTGAAATTCAAAAACATCAGCTTTTTGGTTTCTTCTCAACTTTAAATTTTTGAATGAAGATTCACTCTCCATTTTCAATTTTCCCGCAGAACGTGTGAAAAGGCGGAGCTCGGATGATGGACATTGTGCCTGTTAAAGTGAATGGATCAAATTAAATTGAACCTACACACTATGTCAGTGACCTCCATTCATGTCTGCTTACAAAGTTTTCTGAGTGTGTATTCCTGTGTGTGTGTGTGTGTGTGAGTGCATGTGTGTGCTCATAAATGCATGCGCTCCTTAACCGTGATCAATTATGTACCCTTGACTATTTTTCTGGCATATTAGCATATGTCACGACTACATATGTAGATTAAATAAATTTAAGTAAAAAAACATTGTCATTTACTCTTTTAAGCCCTTTTTCAAATACACATGACATTGGTCAGAAGCAAAGAAAGGAAACAGGATATTATCTGGAACAGCATGGCACAGACATGATGTAAGCACCACAGTGGTGTTATAAAACCTTACCTTCTTAACTCAAAGCTACATGGGAGTTCTCCTTGATCTGCGCCATGAACCTGATTAATTGTGGACACGGCCTTTCACCCCCACTGGCATGTCACTGCAAAACACCTTCCCTCCCACACTGATATTGAAACTGCTACTTACAATAACACCTCTGTACTGTCACACAGTGGGACTAACTGGGTTATATCACCTCCACATCGAAAGTCAAATCACACATGACGTAGATGCCGGCTTGCACTCATACACCTGCGCCAAACACACAGCACACATGGATGTATACTTACATAATACTGTATGTAGGGCAGCAACCACTGATCATTTTCATTATTGATTAATCGTTTAAAGTGTCAGAAAATAGAGAAAAACAGCAATCACAATTCACCAGAGCCCAAAGTGATGTCTTCATAGCAGAGCTGCAACTAATGATTACTTTCATTGTCAATTAATCTGATGATTATTTTCTCAGTTAACTGATTAATAATTTGCTCTATTAAATATCAGAAAATAGTGAAAAATACCCATCACAGTTTCCTAGAGCTCCAGATAATGCCTTCAAATGTCTTGTTTTGTCCAACCAACACTCCATAACCCAAAGATATTCAATTTATAACGATATAAAACAGGGAAAAGCAACAAATCTGAGAAGCCATAATCAGCAAATATTTGGCATTTCTGCTTGTAAAATGACTTAAACGATTATTCGATTATCAAAGTAATTGCTGATTAATTTTCTGTCAATCGACTAATCGATAAATCGACTAATCGTTTCAGCTCAACTTCATAGTGCTTGTTTTGTCAGACCAACAGTATAAAACCCAAAGATATTCAATTTACAGTGATTTAAAACAGAGAAAAGCAGACAATCTTCACATTTGAGGTCCAACCAGCAAATGTTTGGCATTTTTACTTCATAATAAACATAATTTAAAAAAATGTTGATGTGCTTAACTGTCTGTCCAGTTTCTGCACTAAAAATATGTGTATGTGTTTAATCCATTGATGGGGAGTCCTGGGCTAGAAATTGAAAAAATTATGCAAATGTAACGGCGCCAGTTCAGCTCTGCAAGGACCTTTGTTACATGTCATCCTGTATCTACTCTCCAAGGTTTTCCTGTTGTTGTTGTTTTACTGCAAACACACAAATCTAGTAAAGGCAGAATCCAGAAAAAAACACACACACACACAAAGTACAGTAGAGTAGAGTATGATACATACACAACTTTGTCCTTTGCTTTGATGTATCGTTTTGCTCAGTGCAGTCTTTGCTCACACTGATGTTTTATTACAGGGTTCTTCTGTGGTCCTGAACATCATGTGAATCAAGAATAAATTTGGCAGAGAGCAGCGGGCATTACAGATTTCCTCTGGCAATGCTGGCAGCAGGGCTTGAAAAAGCTCAGTCTCTCATGTTGGATATTGAATGTGGGCTGCTTAATTGATATCACGCCTGGCAGGGCCAGTGTAGTACATAAGCAGCATAGGATGTTTGGATGTCTGGTCCTCCACCTAATAGGGAGATATATATCCTCTCCAGACATGGCCTTGTATAATGCGGATGTCAGGCAACTCTAGTCCGGTCATTCATGCTGTCACTATCAAAATTACAATCACACAAGTGGTTTGATTGCTCAGTCTCAAATATGTGTTTTTATAAAAGCATGAGCACTAAGTACCTTGTGTAAAGATTGATTCCTGCTGTGATTAAATTAGAGAACAAATTTGATTCAGTGATTTGTGTACTAAGAACCATGCTTTTGTGCCATACAACAGTTTAAGTTAGCAGCATGAAAACTAAGCTGAATCAATTACATAAATCAAATCTAGTCAGTACAGGCAGCAATTCAGTTAGCTAATAAATTAGAGTGTATTTCTAAAATGAAATAATTATAAATAACCACTCAAAAGCTCAAAAGCTGCCAAACTGTGTTACTTATTAGCTTGATGAGTTGAAAATGCCATTTTGAATATCATGTTAATGTCCACGAAGTTTCTCTACGCTTATGTGAAGTGTCCATGGTTAGCTATGCAATGTAAGTTCATAATGAAAGCAGATCCAGTCAGAAGACATACAGTATAATAAGTCTGAACGTGAGGCAGGGAGACGCAAAAGCAGAGAGTGCTTCGTACATAGTTACAGTTCACATTTCAAAGGCAAACATGTATATTTAGGAAAGCCGCTGGGGGAGACATATTCCCCTATTTGTGTTTTATGAGAGTCTCAAATACAAACATATTCATTGCAACTTTCCAGGCAAGAGCAAGTCACATGTGGGACAGGGAACCACTTTATTGCCTGTTAGTTAAGATTTTAAACAGTTTATATAGTTTGAAAATCACTTCCTATGATGACCCGCACATGACACTTACTACTACGTCTATATGTACTATTAAACATACACTTATTGTAGGATGTATGCCAGTCAAATGTAATTAGTTTAGTGTATATTGACGTGAGAGGACTGTTATGTCATGGCTAAAGCAATCCACATGACAAATCCAAAGTAACTTTTGCTCAGTAAACTGTACTGTACACAGTTGTGCTTAATAGTGTTACTTACAGACTAATAAAAACTCATCATCAAAATTAAGGCCATATGAAAACAATCAGCCATCTGCCTTTTACTGCTGCAGTACTGTGAGGCGAAGACAGACTGTGTAACAATGTTATGCACAATAATTACATGGACACAAGAGCTGGAAAGAGATAGCACAGGGCTCATCACTTGATATAGGCAAGTCCTTTTGGACGTTTGTACACACAAAGCAGGTTAGACCAGACACAATAAACAGTGAAACTAGAGCCTGGGACAAACGCAACTGTGCTGTGCATTCAGTTTCAGCCTTGTTTTTCTAAATTAATCAGACATGTTTACAATAAAACTCTCATTGGGGTTAGAGTATCTTCTCAGAAACAAAAGATAAGCATACAGTATAAGGGCCACTACAAAACAGAATACAGTCAATAAAACACCTTTTCGTCTTACCTTAATGAGAGGGTATGCCACAGATGGCTGGGGATCATGGGTGTTCAGTCAAGTCCAGAGCAAAGCCAGTCAAACCTTCACCCATGTGTGACAGCACCATAACCAGAACGGTTGAATATAGACTTGTGCGTAGCCACTGGGAAACTCTGATGTGTGCTACGCACTCAGGCACTCCTTTACACAGTCTCTGAGCAAGAGGATCCCCTCGGAGTCGGAAGCAGCCCGACAGCTGTGCTAAGAGAGACCCAAGAGGCGACAGATAGAGACAGATGTGCTGCTGGTGTCTGCTCTCTCCTTCTCTCTCTCTCTATCAGCCTGCAGCTCCCACTCTCTCCCCCAGTCCCTTCTCTGTTGCTCTGCTCTCCCTCTCTACTTAACTCTCTTTCTTGTACACACATGCATTCTCCACACTGTATCTCCCCCCTGTCTCTCTGTCTCTCTCTCTCACACACACACACACACACACACACACATGCACACACACTTGTCAGCCTCAGCCTCTTATGTTCCAGATTTTGTTTTTCTTCACACAGCACGCTTTCATTGTAGTTTCCTATATGCAGGCTGTCCTTCAAAGGGTTTTAATATCTCCTTTTTTTTAACAGTACACTTATCTTTCAGTTGCCTGTTTAACAGACTAGAGTCCTTTTAATTCTTGTATTTTTACCTTAAGCCCTGGACCTGAACATGTGCGCTCTCTTGACAGTATTTCATCTAGCTGTATAATGCTCAGTGGACTCCTAATATTCATTTTAAATGTTGGACTATATACACTGTACATTAGAAAGATAGAGGCACAGAAGAGGGAAAGACAAAGATAAGAGTGAAGAGGCAAAAGGATAATGACATGATACAAAATGGATATCTGGATGTGGAGAGTTTTGCAGGGTGGGGTTGAGGCTGGGGCACGAGTTTGGCTTTGAAGGGCAAATGAAAGTAAAATGTCATGGTTAATCTTGTGTGACCTTAAAGAATGCAATCCATATATGCTCTAATGAAACTGGCAGTACTATTGCATCCATTCATGAATATATTTGAATGTAGAAATATGCCTTCATTCAGTGCAGAGCTGTATAAGTGGAATAAATGAGAGGGAGATAGAAAAAAATGGTGGTGGGGGCAAAACAGCAGCCAATCAGCATTCACATAATTCTGTTTGATCTTGATCACATTCCGATAGCTTTAATATCAATCCCTGTGAAAAGCTACGTTTGTACAGATATTATGCATTACATTAGTAGTTTTATATTTTGACAAAATTTAGTAATGTTACTTACCAGTAAAGTCTATATTATCATATTGTGTCACATGTATAAATGTCTTAACAATAAATCATCACTGTGACCAGTGCAAAGTACAAAGGAGAATATGTTTGTGGAGGATTTTTGTAGTGCTCCATTTCATCCATTCTTTTCCGTCTGTCTGCACTGCCCTTTGTTTCTGTTCTACAGCACCATCTACTCCTTCTTGGGCAGGACACCTTGATGCCTACCTGAATCAGCAGTATACACGGACAGCAGTAACAGAAACACACCTGGCGAACGGACAGACAGCCGCCCAGCACCTGGCTCCAGCACCTGGCTCCAGCACCTTGCTCCTGCACCTGGCTCCTGCACCTGGCTCCAGCACCTGGCTCCAGCACCTTGCTCCTGCACCTGGCTCCAGCATCTGGCTCCAGCATCTGGTTCCAGCATGTCATACAAAGCATGCACAAGA
>SEMN01001155.1:60567-94053 GCA_005408345.1 Macquaria australasica | reverse complement strand
CCCGTCCTACAGCGCTCCCAACCCGGCCAGCTCCCCGCGCCTCCCCGCCGCCCGCCTGGCCGGAGCTTTAATGAGCGGCGGGAGCGGCAGAGTCCCGGTGAGTGTGAACGGGACGAGCGGCGGCGGAGGCGGCGCTGCTGCTCCACACACCGAGTGTAAGATGGTGGAAGTTCACGGCGTGAAGGTGGCGTCGTTCACGGTGAACGGCGTGGAGCTGATCTGCCTGCCGCAGGTGTTCGAGCTGTTCCTGAAGCACCTGGTGGGCGGACTGCACACCGTCTACACCAAGCTGAAGCGGCTGGACATCAGCCCGGTGGTCTGCACCGTGGAGCAGGTGCGCGTCCTGCGGGGGCTCGGAGCCATCCAGCCCGGAGTCAACCGCTGCAAGCTCATCACCAGGGCCGACTTCGAGACGCTGTACCGGGACTGCACCAACGCAAGGTGGGCCGAGACACCGGAGCATGTTCCCGGGGAAAAGTTTCGGGGGAGGTGTGTGTGTGTGTGTGTGTGTGTGGGGGGGGGGTCATAAAGATTTTAAGTGTTTAATTCAGCTGTGGAGATCGGAGTACTGAATCTGACTTCCTGATTGAATTATTGATCTTTAAATGAAATCAAACTGAATATACTGAGTGTTTCATTAACCCTGAAATTAACATATATATCTTAAATACACGTGTTTTTAATTGATCCTTAATTAACTCCTGAACGAGTTTCTGCTGTGTGATGATGATCGATCTGTTTGCTTTATTGTCTACAGACTGAAACTGAAAGGATTCATTGATCACTCAGCAGAAAATTAATCAGGAACAAATCTGATGATCAATGCTCGATTTTCCTGCTCTTTTTTTCTCCATCAGATAAAACATTTATATTTATTGATCTCCACAGCAGCACAGAGACAAAATGAGAGGGAAGAGACACATTAGGAGATACAATACAATATAATAAAATAAAATAACGAATTAAAGAAATCAGAGAGGAGGCGTAAAAAGCTTTATAACACATCATAAACTGTTTAAGTAAACTGTGTCCAGTAACTCCTGCTGCTGCAAATATATATATATATATATATATATATGTGTGTGTGTGTGTGTGAGAGAGAGAGAGAGTGTGTGTGTGAGAGAGAGAGAGAGTGTGTGTGTGAAAGAGAGCAGGCGCGCGGCGCGATCCATCGCCACAAGGCGATATCTCGCCAGCAAGCGGATTTCGCTATCCCGCCAGCGTATCATATCCGAGCGCAGCGTATGACGGTCCGAGAAGGCGCGCATGATTTATCGCAAGCGCAAGCAAGGCATACATGGCGATTATTTTCCGCGCGCCAGCGCTTTCGCTATCCATGCGCGATTTCGCCATACGCGGCGCTGACGCGGCAAGCGATGACGCGCGATCATTCAGGCAAGCAAGCAAGCGCGCGCTTATCAGCGGCGTGATATTCGGTCCGCGCGCGCAAGATGCTATCCGAGCGCGTTTTATCGGCATGGCGGCGGCGCGATTTGCCGGCGGCGATGACGCGGCATGCCCGCATGGCAAGCGCGGCGGCGCGCACTGGCAGCAAGGCGGCGATGATGGCGCGCGGCGGCGGCGGCGGGATCAAACATTATGGGAGGTCGATTAGGGTGAAACATTGAAATACATCATTAATGAAACGCACACACATTGAAAACTTGCACATACACAATGACAATGTGCACACGCGCACTGAAAATGTTCACACCCACCACCTTCACAGGCAGCAGGATACAGGCTACTTGTGTGTGTGTGTGTGTGTGTGTGTGTGTGTGTGTGTGTGTGTAGGGGTTTCTGACTGTGTGTGTAAAATAATTTCAGTGCGCCCGGAAGTTGTTTCACTGTAACCGGAAGGCACTCGCTCACAAATCCATGTTTGATCGCGTTCGCCCTGATTTTATTTTGAAAGTTGGGACAGGAAGTGGGCCTTCAGGACGTTGGTAAAATTGTGCGTCTCGTCTCGTCTTGCGTCGATCTTGATTCAGATCGGGGGGCGACCGGCAGCGACACGGTGGACCACCGAGTTCACCTGAGAAACAAGAGAGAGTTGATGGACAGCAGCAGTGACAGGCAGCCGGTCGGAGGAGCCTCCTGGTTCAGACCTCATTACCTGGTTCAGACCTCATTACCTGTCTGCTGAACCAAGAAGCCTCTGGAACTATGAGAAACCACGTCATATACATATACATTGTCAGTGTGTATGTGCACGTATTTCAATGTTTTCACCCTAATCGGCCTCCCATAAAACATGGACAAACATGTTGCCAGCAGCAAAGCCTGAGGCACACACACACACACACACACACACACACACACACACACACACACACTCTTCAGTATAACTGTGTCGTCTCTGTTATTTTCACTGTACCCTGACTCACCTGTGAAGCTCCGCCCCCTGTCAGAACTCACCTGTCTCATCAGAATCTGTAATCTGGGTTGTCCAGGCCACAAGGTGACTCCTCAGGTGAGACACCCGTGCTTCCTGTGTCACATGTCCTGCTGCCGTCCTGCAGGTGAGTCTCAGACGTCACAGGTCGGAGAATTTGGTCAAAAACTATAAAGAAGCAAAAATCGTCTGGAAACAACCGGAGATACAAGGTTTCACAGGCAGTGCTACAGAGCTTCTGATTGGTCCAAGGAGAGTCACATGATGCCACACGAAATTAATGTTTGTGTCGCCTGCAGGGGTGTGTGTGTGTGTGTGTAGATTACTGCTGAATGTGGATCAAAATGTCTTTTTCTCTTATGATCAAATTATGTAAATGAGCCTCAACTAATTATGGAATTAACAAAGAGGCTGAGTGTGTGTGTGTGTCTGATACAAGTGTAAAATGAGGACTGACAGGGAGGAAGTCTCAGCTTTAATGTGAACAGGCTGTTTGTGTTAATCAGCTTTAATCTCCTGAGTCTTATTAACTGATTATCACAAATGTGTGTGTGATTTACATGTTGTGAGTTATTTATTGATCAGGTAGGAGTATAAACATGAAAAGGAGACGTTGTGGTTTCAGCAGGTAACAGGTAATGTGACGACATAACAAAGTGTCGTCTTATGTAACAACATAATAAAACGTAACGTAACGAAATAAAGAAGATAAAATAAATTAAAGCTGCAAGCAGTGATGAACGGGCCCTCGCACATCTGCGCAGGTCGGGGCATGCAGCATCCGCCGCTTCATGACCGGACGCCGGGCACCGAGAGGTTAACCAGGAGAAACGGGAAGATTCCCGGCGGGCTGGGCTGGTTGTTTGGCCGTGAGGGCTGGTGATGGGGTCGGCAAACACAATCATTTTATAAATAGATCATTCATCTCAGCGCCCATAAAAAATAATCAGGGTTTTCCCTAACAGTATAACACTTCAGAGTGTTTTTCATAGCGTGTTAGTTGAATGAGAAGAAAATAAATGATGCTGAGAGTTCTCTATCATGTTTTGTTGTCATTAATGGTCACGCTGGTTTCTCTGTCCTCTCAAAAATATTTAAGAGGACAATATGGAATATTATATCATTCTAAAAGGTGAACTTGAAAACGGGTTTGTATCTGTAACCTTAATTCTGCAAACTTGTACATTTTGTTTTCTGTTTTGCCAGTCTGCGCATTCAGACACAGGCTGCAAATTCATTTTCACAATCGAAATACATAAACTTGTGTCAGATGTAACATTAACTTTTTTGGAAAGGTAAAAAAACCCAAAAAGAAATGTTTTTAATAATGGGCCTAGTTAGTCAGTTAGCCAGCCAGCTAACTAGCATTAGTATAAAGTAAACTTTAACCAGTCCCTGTATGTAGTGTTTCTACTCACTATATACTGTATATAATATACTCTATTTTCTTACTGTTGTGTTGAAAAAGAAATGTTATTGTCACCTGACTAGGACGGCCAATTAAATTAAATTAAAAAATATGACTATATTTCTAAACATTGTTCTTTGTACCTTTTCTGACACAAGTTGATGTATTTTGCTGACTGACTGGTCACAGAGGCCTGGTGGAGGCCATCTTTCAGGGTTGGATCTCTTTTTTTATTGAACATTATAAACATACAGACAACCAGCTTGTGGACATGAAATGAACATCTTTGTACAAATTAAGATTCTAATGTGTGAAAAATACAATAAATAATCAAATGGAATATGAAAAGGTAAATGAAAAATATTAAAACATAAGAAAAACTTCAATAAAATTCACTGTAGCTTAATCAGGGGCTACAGAGAATAAATCTTTAAAATATAACTGTTCAGGGGTTGGATCTCTTTACAGGCTCTATGTTGACTGACTGTTAACTAGCCAACTGAGTTGTGCGTAGCGATTCTAAAGACACTGATTGGTCAGAAGCTGGAGGTCCCGCCCTCCCTCCCTCGCAGATACTCTGTTTCTTTTGTGAAACCCCGTTTACAAAACACACCACGTAGTAAATGTGTCAAAAGTCCGTTAGCTTGTGCGAACACACGTACATAAGTACTTTTGCTGCCGCGATTGTGAAAATGAGTTTGCAGCCTGTCTGAATGAACAGACTGGCAAAACAGAGTCTGCAGACAGAAAACAAAATGTACAAGTCTGCAAAACTAAGCTTACAGATACAAACATAAATGTACACATTTTTTTCAAATACACCTTTTAGAATGATATAATATTCCATAGGACAGAGGACTGTGTGTGTGTGTGTGTAGGATCTCAGCTCCAACACACTGACACACACACACACAGAGCAGAGAGGGAGAAGCAATACAGAAGATGGTAATGATGACAGTGAACATGCAGACGATGTAACCAGCAGCTGCTGACATGGTTACCTGTCCTGGTTGTAATTCTGCAAAATTAATATAGGTGCAAGAATGTATCTGTTTGATAATATTCCTGAGTGAAGTTTAGAGAGAATTAAGAAGACAGACATCAGTCAGAGTCAGTCCTTTCTCCTGTCCTCCTCCCCCTGCTGTCATGTAAATCAAATGATGATTGTCTCACGAGGCTTACTTCTTGTTTCCAGTAGGTGGCGCTATGACTATGACTGAATATTGTCATATAGATGTCATCAGCCCTGTAATATTATCCAGCATGAGAAATTTGGAGCATATTGGATGGTGTACACTCAAGTTACAAGAACTTCCTGTTTCACAGCGGGACATCGAAGTTCAACGCCACGTCACGGCACGCCGTTCAACTCATTACAAAACTTTTAACAACTTTTTATGGCCGAGGTCTTTAGATTTTACAGCCCAAATTTGAAGTTGATCTGATGAATTCTCTAGGAGGAGTTCATCAAAGTATGGAGTCCTCAAATGGCATAAAATGCACTAAAAAAATCAATGTTTATGCAAAATACCTGACTTCCTGTTGGGTTTAGGGTAGGGCTCCTACATGATACATATGCATACCAAATTTTGTACATTTAGGTGAAACGTGCTGCAAGGGCTAGGTCGTTAAAAGTGTGTAGGGGGCACTATTGAGCCATTTTGCCACACCCATGAGCATAAAAAGCATTACCCATAAAATATCTAAATTTTCACCACTTCCGATGCATATGCAAAATTTCATGAGTTTTCAAGCAGTTTTAGCCCCTCAAAAATATAATTAATTTGCTGAAATCATAATAATAATAATAATAATTCCTTCAGATACAATAGGGTCCTCGCACGACTTTGTGCTCGGGATCTATTAAATAACAACATGAAACACAACATGTGCTGTACAGGAGGAACTAAGAGATAAAAACAGAAAGTTAGTTATACTTGTGAGGACCTCATCATTCCTGAGCCCCCCCACCCTCCAACAAGCTTCCCTGACCCCTGACCCCGACCTGAACCTGAGGCTAATGTTAATGCTGACTGAACCATTAAACAGACCTGCGAAGGAGCCGGGAAGAGACTGAATGTCCTCTTAATGCAGACATGTCCTCTTAATGCAGACATAAACTCAGAGACAGAGACGCTCAGCAGTATGTCAGTGACTCTGAAGCTCTGCAGTAAATCAGGCGTTGTCAAGGGCAACCATATTGTCTCCACAATTTATGTGTGTGTGTGTGTGCAGGCAGGAATGGAAGGGAATGGAATGAATGGACAGGAATGGAATGGAATGGAAGGAATCTGACCGGACGTGCAGGATCCTTTCAGCTCCAACACACTGACACACACACACACAGAGCAGAGAGGGAGAAGCAATACAGAAGATGGTAATGATGACAGTGAACATGCAGACGATGTAACCAGCAGCTGCTGACATGGTTACCTGTCCTGGTTGTAATTCTGCAAAATTAATATAGGTGCAAGAATGTATCTGTTTGATAATATTCCTGAGTGAAGTTTAGAGAGAATTAAGAAGACAGACATCAGTCAGAGTCAGTCCTTTCTCCTGTCCTCCTCCCCCTGCTGTCATGTAAATCAAATGATGATTGTCCGCCCAGGCTTACTTCTTGTTTCCAGGTGGCGCCATGACTATGACTGAACATTATTCGCTATAGATGTCATCAGCCCTGTAATATTATCCCAGCATGAGAAATTTGGAGCATATTGGATGGTGTACACTCAAGTTACAAGAACTTCCTGTTTCACAGCGGGACATCGAAGTTCAACGCCACGTCACGGCACGCCGTTCAACTCATTACAAAACTTTTAACAACTTTTTATGGCCGAGGTCTTTAGATTTTACAGCCCAAATTTGAAGTTGATCTGATGAATTCTCTAGGAGGAGTTCATCAAAGTATGGAGTCCTCAAATGGCATAAAATGCACTAAAAAAATCAATGTTTATGCAAAATACCTGACTTCCTGTTGGGTTTAGGGTAGGGCTCCTACATGATACATATGCATACCAAATTTTGTACATTTAGGTGAAACGTGCTGCAAGGGCTAGGTCGTTAAAAGTGTGTAGGGGGCACTATTGAGCCATTTTGCCACACCCATGAGCATAAAAAGCATTACCCATAAAATATCTAAATTTTCACCACTTCCGATGCATATGCAAAATTTCATGAGTTTTCAAGCAGTTTTAGCCCCTCAAAAATATAATTAATTTGCTGAAATCATAATAATAATAATAATAATTCCTTCAGATACAATAGGGTCCTCGCACGACTTTGTGCTCGGGATCTATTAAATAACAACATGAAACACAACATGTGCTGTACAGGAGGAACTAAGAGATAAAAACAGAAAGTTAGTTATACTTGTGAGGACCTCATCATTCCTGAGCCCCCCCACCCTCCAACAAGCTTCCCTGACCCCTGACCCCGACCTGAACCTGAGGCTAATGTTAATGCTGACTGAACCATTAAACAGACCTGCGAAGGAGCCGGGAAGAGACTGAATGTCCTCTTAATGCAGACATGTCCTCTTAATGCAGACATAAACTCAGAGACAGAGACGCTCAGCAGTATGTCAGTGACTCTGAAGCTCTGCAGTAAATCAGGCGTTGTCAAGGGCAACCATATTGTCTCCACAATTTATGTGTGTGTGTGTGTGTGTGTGTGTGTGTTGTAACATGGTGTAGATGCGTGTGTGTGTGTGTTGTAACATGGTGTAGATGCGTGTGTGTGTGTGTTGTAACATGGTGTAGATGCGTGTGTGTGTGTGTGTGTTGTAACATGGTGTAGATGCGTGTGTGTGTTGTAACATGGTGTAGATGCATGTGCATGTGTGTGTGTGTTGTAACATGGTGTAGATGCGTGTGTGTGTGTGTTGTAACATGGTGTAGATGCGTGTGTGTGTGTGTTGTAACATGGTGTAGATGTGTGTGTGTGTGTGTGTTGTAACATGGTGTAGATGCATGTGTGTGTGTGTGTTGTAACATGGTGTAGATGCGTGTGTGTGTGTGTTGTAACATGGTGTAGATGCATGTGTGTGTGTGTGTGTGTTGTAACATGGTGTAGATGCTTGTGTGTGTGTGTGTTGTAACATGGTGTAGATGTGTGTGTGTGTGTGTGTGTGTGTTGTAACATGGTGTAGATGCGTGTGTGTGTTGTAACATGGTGTAGATGCGTGTGTGTGTGTGTGTTGTAACAGTGTAGATGTGTGTGTGTGTGTGTGTGTTGTAACATGGTGTAGATGCGTGTGTGTGTGTTGTAACATGGTGTAGATGTGTGTGTGTGTGTGTGTGTGTGTGTGTGTGTTGTAACATGGTGTGAATAAGTGTGTGTGTGATGTGTTGTAAGCAGTGTTGAGTGTGTGTGTGTGTGTTGTAACATGGTGTGGAATCGCGTGTGTGTGTGTGTGTGTATTGTCATTTGTAACATGGTGTAGATCTGCGTGTGTGTGGTATTGTTGTAACATGGTGTAGATGTCGTGTGTGTGTGTGTGTTGTAACATGGTGTAGATGCGTGTGTGTGTGTGTGTTGTAACATATGGTGGAATCACGTGTGTGTGTGTGTGTGTGTTGTAACATAGGTGTAAATGCGTGTGTGTGTGCAATGTTGTAACATGGTGTAGATGCGTGTGTGTGTTGTAACATGGTACAGATGCATGCATGTGTGTGTGTTATGGCATGGTGTGAATCGTGTGTGTGTGTGTTGTAACATGAATTTGAATCTTGTGTGTGTGTGTGCTTGTAACATAGTGTAGATGTCTGTGTGTGTGTGTGTTCACATGGTATGGAATGCATGTGTGTGTGTGTGTGTTGTAACATGGTGTAGATGGCGTGTGGCTGTGTGTGTTGCTTAACATGGTGTAGATGCATGTATGTGTGTGTGTGTGTGTGTGTGTTGTAACATAAGGTGTAGGAGTACTTGTGTGTGTGTGTTGTAACATGGTGTAGATGCATGTGTGTGTGTGTGTGTGTTGTAACATGGTGTAGATGCTTGTGTGTGTGTGTGTTGTAACATGGTGTAGATGTGTGTGTGTGTGTGTGTGTTGTAACATGGTGTAGATGCGTGTGTGTGTGTGTGTTGTAACAGTGTAGATGTGTGTGTGTGTGTGTTGTAACATGGTGTAGATGCGTGTGTGTGTGTTGTAACATGGTGTAGATGTGTGTGTGTGTGTGTGTGTGTTGTAACATGGTGTAGATGCGTGTGTGTGTGTGTGTTGTAACAGTGTAGATGTGTGTGTGTGTTGTAACATGGTGTAGATGCGTGTGTGTGTGTGTGTGTGTGTTGTAACAGTGTAGATGTGTGTGTGTGTGTGTTGTAACATGGTGTGTGTGTGTGTGTGTGGACTAATCTGGAGGATTAACAGTGTATCAGCAGGCGTTTCAGTCGTCCGTCTCATGTTGTTTGAACAGAGCAGCAGCTTGCGGGTCACCTGCAAGAGAACGACCTGAGGAGAACTTTTATATTCTGCTTTGTGTGCAGAACTTCAGTGATTGTGTGTTGGACTCTGAGCGCTGCCAACACACAGGTGACCTACACCCCGTACTGTACCTGAACGCATCCTGTGTGTGTGTGTCTGTGTGTTACACAGACATGCTAACATGCTAATGTGTGGACACGGTGTAGATTCTTTTCTTGATGAATCGATTAGTGAAAAATGTCCATCACAACTTTAAATTATTTGTTTATCTGATCAGCCGTCCTAAACCTAAAGAAAGACACACACACACACGTTCTTATTGACAATGTTCTTTCATTAACATTTGTGTGTGTGTGTGTGTGTGTGTGTGTGTGTGGGCTACATAAAGGACATTTTGTCACAATTTAATTAAGTGTGGACCCCCCCAACACACACACACACACACACACACACATTACTGAGGAATTTAATTTACTGTGTGGGCGGGTTGTCTCAGACCTGTCAATCAAACACTGACCTGTGTATCCCCCCAAAGACTGTCACTGTGTGTGTGTGTGTGTGTGTGTTCATAAAGCTGAGGTGGCAGGTTTCGGCAGGTGTAGTAACCACGGCAACTGGCTGTGCGGTCTGTCACACAGGAAGTAATCTGATTACTCATCTGCTCTGTGTGACATCATCAGTGACATCATCACCCTTCAGTTAAACGTCTGTGAGATCATTAAAATGATTTTAAATCAACCCGCGATCAGTAAGAACAGCTGATTGATCATAGATTATGTATTATATTATTATGTGTTTGAGCAACAGTTAAACAGATTTACTGAGAAACACGACAAAGAAAAGCTTCACATCTTCAAACAAATGATGAATTATCAAACTGATCCTGTCGATCGACTCTATTGATAACTGCAGGTCTGAACCAGAATCACTGATGATCTACAGGAATTTACTTTAAAGATGTTTTAACTTCATTTCAACCTTTCAAACACAAAGCAACATGTGACAGACTGAACGTCTCTCAGTCAGTCCTTCAGCAATCACTTCTTCATAAAGTGTCTCTGTGTGTCTCGTTGTCTCGTCCTCTCATTGTCTCTGTGTGTCTCTGTGTCTCGTCCCCTCATTGTCTCTGTGTCTCTCATTGTCTCATCCTCTCGTTGTCTCGTCCTCTCATTGTCTCTGTGTGTCTCTGTGTCTCGTCCTCGTCTCTGTGTGTCTCGGTGTGTCTCTGTGTCTAATCCTCGTTGTCTCATCCTCTCGTCTCTGTGTCTCGGTGTGTCTCTGTGTGTCAGTGTGTCTCTGTGTCTCGTCCCCTCATTGTCTCTGTGTTTCTGTGTCTCGTCCTCTCGTTGTCTCGTCCTCTCATTGTCGCTGTGTTTCTGTGTCTCGTCCTCTCGTTGTCTCGTCCTCTCATCTCTGTGTCTCTCATTGTCTCGTTGTCTCATCCTCTCATTGTGTTTCTGTGTCTTGTCCTCTCGTTGTCTCGTCCTCTCGTCTCTGTGTTTCTCATTGTCTTGTTGTCTCGTCCTCTCGTCTCTGTGTCTCTCATTGTCTCGTCCTCTCGTTGTCTCATCCTCTCATTGTCTCTGTGTCTCGGTGTGTCTCTGTGTCTCGTCCTCGTTGTCTCGTCCTCTCATTGTCTCTGTGTTTCTGTGTCTCGTCCTCTCGTCTCTGATTGTCTCGTCGTCTCGTCCTTTCATGCGTCTCTTAAAGTCCTCCCTGGGGACGATTGACACAGAGTATAAAGGCCTTCAGGAGAGAGAGAGCAGATGAAACAGATTAATTCATGAAGTTAAAACCTGAGATTAACCTGGAATATTAATACTGAGCAGAGTATTGATTAATTATTGATGGCTGTCGATTTAAGGTGGACTGACTTCCTCTCCAGTCCTTTAAGGTGGTCTGCAGGTTTCTGTCCCGCTGTATTTTTCATAGTTTTTCTGTCCTCAGCTCTCGACCGGGTCGTCCTCCGAAGCGGACGCTGGGCGTGGCCACGATGACTGACGGCTCCAGACTCCTCGCACACGGTCTGATAAGCCCCGCCTTGCTGTCACAAACAGGTGAGTCAAATGACGACCCAGGAGGTCTTTATGACTTCTGAACCGCAAAGTGATTCATAAATGAAATAACAGAAGATGATTTCTGGTGTGGTGTGTACTTGTAGTATTTATGGTGGTACTAGTACCACAAGCTAATAGTGCTAATATCACCAGTACAAGTATTAATAACAGCAGCTGCATCACAGAGATCATTAATGTTACAACAGCGGTGACATTTAAACTGTCTCCCAGCGCACCTTTGTGCAGTTTCTACCCTGAATTCAGCCTGTCAGGCAGCCGCTTATTTACTGAAGCTATAATATCTTTAGTCTTTAATTCTACAGAGCTGCAGGTTTCTCTCATCTGTGTGTGTGTGTGTGTGTGTGTGTGTGTGTGATTAGAGCTATAATTAGCATGCTTAATTAGCAGATGTCAAAATGACTGACAGATTGGAGTCTGACCTGAAGCACTGTGTGTGTGTGTGTGTGTGTTTTGTGTGTGTGTGTGTGTGTGTTGTGTTGTGAGTGTGTTGTGTGTAAATGTGTGTGAGTGTGTTGTGTTGTGTGTGTGTTGTGTGTAAATGTGTGTGAGTGTTTTCAGTCGATACTTCTTCCTGTTATAGCTGATGAGTCACAGTGACATCATAGTCAGAGGCCTGGCTCTGATTGGACCGTTACCTGAGTACTGAGACCAGACCAGAACCTTTTTCTTCTTCTACTGCAGCGGACTGAGGAGGTTTAGGACAGACTGGAGGAGTTTAGTGTCTGATGAAGAGTGATGAAGAGTGATGAAGAGTGGAGCCTCTTGATGTTTGTGTTCAGCTGGTTGAATCCAGCAGAGACGCTCTGGTGGTCTCTGAGAGGAACCTGAACCTTTCACCTCTGTCACCTCCCTGACAGATCTGACAGCTTAATGAAAACTAAAACGCACACACACACACACACACACACACTGTAACACACTGAGGTTTTTATTAAAAATACTCAAACTGCCACATTTCTTGACCGAGGTCAGAGACGGAGAGATCAAACGAAAAAGAGCATTATTAACTCACACACACAGTTAATTAAAGGTCGAGAGTAGAAAGTGAAGATAAAGTCTCGACGTCTTGAGAACAAAACAAAGTCAAACTGTTTCACGTGAAGCGGCGCACAGAGGTGCATTGTAGGTAATTCAGCAAATCTGACAGCAGAAACACGTTTCAAATAAAAAGCTTCATGAACATGTGACAGTCTGCTGGACTCTGAGGTTTATCGATGATGTCAGAGATTAATCGATGATGTCAGAGATTAATCGATGATGTCAGAGATTAATCGATGATGTCAGACTGTTATTGTTTGAGAATCGTTTCATGCCGTTTCTGATTGGTTGATCCTCGGTACCTTCGCCCTCCTGCAGTCCGCAGGAATAACAAACCGTGGATCTGTTTGATTAGTCTGAAGGTTATTGATTGGGATGATCAACCTGATCACATGTTTGATCAGTTTCAGGTTCTCTGAGCTGCTGATGGAGGTTTCCTGTTTCCTGTCTAATAATCAGCTCAGCGTCAGACAACAAATGCTAAACAAGAGGAAGGAACCAACAAAACATACAGAAACATGTTTCTTACAACATCAAGTCATCTGATCAGTATCAGACTGATCTATATTCATATTTGTTGCAGTGTGTCGAGGTGATTTATCATCAGCACAGAAACACGATGGATTCATCACAGCGTTCATATGAAGCTCAGACCTGCAACATATTTTTACTTTATCAGCAAAGACTGATGTCATGTTGTAGTTCAGCCTGCCTCATAGAAAAGACAGAGCTAATCAATAAACAGTACATCAATAATAATTAGAATGATTCAATCTGATGATTTTCTATACTTCTCTCCTCTTTAAACATCCTGTTCTGACTCCAGCTAAACTTTAAAATGATGAAACTCCATCACAGAAAATGTCCCAAACATCAAACGCTCCTGCTTCCCGATTGGCCGGCTCGGTGCCGGTCAGGTGTTTGGAGCCAGTCGCAGGCGTTGGTTTTGTGTTCTTCCATTAAACACGAGGAGGATTTGACCGGACCCTGTAGACTGCATTATAAAGAACTTCAGAACTAAGTGAGGAGGAAGTTTCAGTCAGAGTTTGAACGGAGCTAACAGTTTCCCTCTGCTCCCAGTCTTTATGCTAAGCTAAGCTAAACACACAGAGATGAAACGTCTCAAGTCTCTCGACATTAAACGCTCCAGTTTCAGAAGCTGGGGGGGGGGGTCCCTCGTTAATACTAATTGAATGAAGGAGGCGATTAATTGGGCCAAGTGGCTGCAGGGAGAGAGAGGTGGTCGGGAGACAACGACAGTCACTGGAGACGTTCATTTTAATTATTGATCAATCACCAACTCCTGCAATTCCAATTTACCTTCAGCTGCTCTTCAAGAGGCAGGAAGTGAAGAAGCACATTTAGAAATATCAAAGTCTTCAGATTCAACTTCCTGCTCTCCAGAGGATCAACTCCATCCTCTGTGCTGCAGCGCCACCTTCAGGACTAACTTATCTGCACGACTCTTCACACTCAGAACCGATCAATCATCAGGATGAGCACCGACAGCACTGCAGACTCATCACCATTAACTGATCATTCAGGCTGTTTGACGAAGCCTCAAGTCGAGCGCATAAGTGCAACTATTGACGAGCAAGTATCAGAAGTTTTATATTACATAGTTACTGCACGTCGCACGAGAAGATCTTCTGTCACAAATGTGTTTACATCTCATTTATCACTATTTTACAGAATATTTTACAAGATATTTGAAATGTGTGTACATTGCAGGACCCAAACTTACGAATGAAGGAGATCATGTTTCCTGTGTGATTAGTTTTCATTATATTGATTGTTTCTGTCTTGCTATGTGTTACTGACACACCAACAGGCTCATGAAGAGCAGCAGTCAGGTGATCTGTCACCTGGACTGGCCTCACCTGTGTCAGGTGTCTTGTTGGGCTCTGATGTGTCTCCACTCTGCAGGTCTGACGGCGGCAGCGATGGCCGAGGCTCTGAAGCTGCAGAAGATGAAGATGATGATGGGTTTCCATGGCAACAGTGATCAGCAGCGACATCACAACGGAGCCGAGTCAGAGAACGATGACACAGGTACGTCATGACATCATCATCAGTCTCTGAACCTCAAAGAGCAGCAACATGAGTTTGTGTCTCCTCTCCTTTAGGAGGCAGTGAAGGGTCCTGGGAGAAGGAGCAGCGCCTCCTCTCTCCTCCTCCCTGCTCAGTTGTAGCACCTCCTCCTGGCTCAGTGTCTCTCCACCTCAACACTCTGCAGCAACACAGCACGCTATTGGCCAACCGTGAGTCACAGCTCTCCTCTGATTGGATAACCTTTATTGTTAGCTTAGCATCGTAGCACCTGAGTATTTCATCCTTCTGTCTCTCTTCTGTGACTCTGCCTCCTCAGGGCTGTCAGACCTTCCTTTTATGGTCATGCCACACCCCCTCCTCCCTGTGGGCATGCCCCCTGCCAGCGTCGCCATGGCGATGAACCAGATGACTCAGTTGAGCAGTTTGGCAAACATGGCTGCCATGTCACAGGCTCAGAGAGAAGAGAGCAAGGTGACTGCAAGCTAACACCGAACACTGAGTATGAAAATTAACGGTGTCGTGACAAACACTGCTAAGGCTAACTGTACTAATGCTAACAAAGCTGTTTCTAAATGTGATACTGCTAACTGTGCTAATGCTAACGAAGAGAATACTAAAAGTGCTACAGTGCTAATTCTGCTGTTGTTTATTCCAACAGTGTAACACAAGTTCTACTGGGAAAAGACTTAACTGCTACTGCTAATAGTGCTAACAGTGCTAATGCTAACCCTCAGACTGAACGTGTTCAGGATTCTCCTCTGCGAAGCCCCTCCCCCAGTGATGACGAGCTCCACCCCCAAGAACCAACCAGCCAATCACCTTCCAGAGCATCTTCATCATCTTCATCATCACCTCCTCCTACTGCACACACACCGGAGCTGGGTCAGCACGCACACACACACAGCTGGAAAAAGTTAACACATTTTGGGGAAACGGCTCCAGAAAGATTTTGAGATTCACAAATTCACAGTTTGATTCACATGTGATGTAATTTCCTGTTTATGAAATGGTGATGTTATTCGTATAATTAATAATGTCTTTTTGATCTATTTAATATTGAACATTCTGGGGTCAGTAGACGGCATCTGTAACTGCTGGGAAACATGTTGCCAACCGGGCAGAAATGACCAGGAGACATCTAGAGGACGTTCGATCTTCTCAGGAAAAAGGAAACTAACTTTTGTTGTGATGAACTCCACAGACGGAGAGTTTGCAGAGCGAGAAAACAACATGAAAGAGGTGTTGAAAGAAAAAGGTAAGAGGCCGAGCGGGTTTGGGAGCAGATGGTTTCGTGTCCTGAGGCGTTTAGACTGTAGTTGTTCTGATGTTTTATTCATGAACACACACTGACTCTCTCTGGGTTACATTCCTTATTCATTACTCCTCTTCATCACCCGTCGCTACTCGTCTGATCCATTGATCTGATTACATCACAACTCCACCAGCTTTACACTGAAGTGGACAAATAACTGAACCAGCTTGATGTCGTGTTACTCGCAAGGTTCTGATTTTATTTGTTCTAACTTGTTGTCACATTTTAATCTTTCATTATATATAGTGTTAGAGATATTTAGGCTACTAAATTATTTCTACACATTATTCTAATCATAGCATTGATTATTAGCACTTCAATGCTCACGTTGGCAATGATGGAGAAACCTGGAGAGGTGACTGGGAGGAACGACCTGCCTGATCTGAACCTGAGTTCTGCTTTGTTATTGGACGACTGTGCTGGATTGTCCATAACAAACACCATGTTGGAGCATAAGGTGATTCATAACTGTACCTGGTACCAGAACACCTGAGGCCGAAGATCGATGATTGACTTTATGATTGCCTCATCAGATCTGTCTTGGACAACCAGCTAAAAAAAGGAGCAGATCTGTCAGCTGATCACCACCTGTGTTGAGTTGGATCAGGTGGTGGGGGGGCTGCTGGACAGAACTGGTAAAGCCAAATGTGTAGTGAGGGTGAACTAGGAACGCCCTGTGTCCATGAGGTCTTGTAACTCCCACCTGCACAGGGATTTCACATGCATCCTGGGGGAGGTTGAGGAATCCATGTGGGTCGTTGTAAAGGCGGCTGCTCGGAGTTCAGAAGATCGTCTGTTGTGGCAGCAACCTGAGAACCTGCTGGTGGATGGAGGCGTCTTTCTGGATTGGTTAGCCCAGGGACAGACAGGTATCAGGAGGCCAAAAGGACTGCAACTTCTGTGGTCACTGAAGCAAAACCTGGTGGAAGGAACAGTTTGAGGAACTCCTGATCCCGACCGACACTTCCCTCTGTGGAGGAGCTGGAAGATGTTGCTGGGATGTCTGGACTGCCCTGCTGAGCCTGCTGCACTCCGACTCGACCTGGGACAAGCAGCGGAAAGTGGTTGGATGGATGGATTTATCAGCCTGTAGATCCTCGTTTATCATCTACTGTGTAAATCAAGCTGAGGATACAGAGAATGATCAGAAACCTGGATCAGGTGTTTACAAAGATACTAAAGGATCACAACCTGTTCACTCAAAGAGAAACAACTGACACAATAAATAATAGAAACTCCAGGAGTCAAGCACTAATACTGCGTACCTGTTACAGGCTTGTACTTATATATACTTGCGAGGGCCCTAGCTGACATAATGTATTCCCTAATCCCAGAAAACACAAAATGTCCTCACTTTGCAAAAATGTCCTCATTACCAATGTCAAAAACTCACACTGGTCTTCACAAAGATAGACTTTAAAAAGCACACAAACACAAAGAGCTCATGAATAAAACAAACGGAAGCTTTTCTCCACCTTTTATAAAACCTCTTTAAATATTCAAGAGGTGTTTGTTTATTGGCTGAAACTAAAAAGACACATCAACAATCAAACCTCAGTGTCATTACTTTGTTTCTACCTTGAGGTGACAACCTGTTGCCCCTCCCCCTCATCAAACCGACCTGTGAGAAGCTGCCGCTCACCTCTCTGCCGCTGTCAATCAACCATGCAAACCCCACCTTCGCTCCGTTCCTGTTGGCTGAGGGTCTGTCATCCATGGAGACACTGCTGACCAACATACAGGTGACAGATATAAGAGTCCCAGGTATCCAGTTTGTCCTATCAGGACGTCTCGCAGTGAATCATCAGTCTCTTTGACGGTTTGTCCTCAGGGTCTCCTGAAGGTGGCGGTGCAGAGCGCTCGCTCTCAGGACAAACAGAACCAGATGGAGAGGAAAGAGTTAAAACTGGAGCTGGAGAGAGAGAGAGACGCCCGGCAGACACTGCAGAGACAGCTGAGCTCCGAGCTACAGACCAGAGGTGAGACAGGTGACACAGACCAGAGGTGAGACCGGTGACACTGTAACTACAGACCAGAGGTGAGACAGGTGACACAGACCAGAGGTGAGACAGGTGACACAGACCAGAGGTGAGACAGGTGACATTGTAACTACAGACCAGAGGTGAGACAGGTTACACAGACCAGAGGTGAGACAGGTGACACAGACCAGAGGTGAGACAGGTGACACTGTAACTACAGACCAGAGGTGAGACAGGTGACACAGACCAGAGGTGAGACAGGTGACACTGTAACTACAGACCAGAGGTGAGACAGGTTACACAGACCAGAGGTGAGACAGGTGACACAAACAGAGGTGAGACCGGTGACACTGTAACTACAGACCAGAGGTGAGACAGGTGACACAGACCAGAGGTGAGACAGGTGACACAGACCAGAGGTGAGACAGGTGACATTGTAACTACAGACCAGAGGTGAGACAGGTTACACAGACCAGAGGTGAGACAGGTGACACAGACCAGAGGTGAGACAGGTGACATTGTAACTACAGACCAGAGGTGAGACAGGTGACACAGACCAGAGGTGAGACAGGTGACACTGTAACTACAGACCAGAGGTGAGACAGGTTACACAGACCAGAGGTGAGACAGGTGACACAGACCAGAGGTGAGACCGGTGACACTGTAACTACAGACCAGAGGTGAGACAGGTGACACAGACCAGAGGTGAGACAGGTGACACTGTAACTACAGACCAGAGGTGAGACAGGTTACACAGACCAGAGGTGAGACAGGTGACACAGACCAGAGGTGAGACAGGTGACATTGTAACTACAGACCAGAGGTGAGACAGGTTACACAGACCAGAGGTGAGACAGGTGACACAGACCAGAGGTGAGACAGGTGACATTGTAACTACAGACCAGAGGTGAGACAGGTGACACAGACCAGAGGTGAGACAGGTGACACTGTAACTACAGACCAGAGGTGAGACAGGTTACACAGACCAGAGGTGAGACAGGTGACACAGACCAGAGGTGAGACCGGTGACACTGTAACTACAGACCAGAGGTGAGACAGGTGACACAGACCAGAGGTGAGACAGGTGACACTGTAACTACAGACCAGAGGTGAGACAGGTTACACAGACCAGAGGTGAGACAGGTGACACAGACCAGAGGTGAGACAGGTGACATTGTAACTACAGACCAGAGGTGAGACAGGTGACACAGACCAGAGGTGAGACAGGTGACATTGTAACTACAGACCAGAGGTGAGACAGGTTACACAGACCAGAGGTGAGACAGGTGACACTGTAACTACAGACCAGAGGTGAGACAGGTGACACTGTAACTACAGACCAGAGGTGAGACAGGTTACACAGACCAGAGGTGAGACAGGTGACATTGTAACTACAGACCAGAGGTGAGACAGGTTACACAGACCAGAGGTGAGACAGGTGACACTGTAACTACAGACCAGAGGTGAGACAGGTGACACTGGAACTACAGACCAGAGGTGAGACAGGTCACACAGACCAGAGGTGAGACAGGTGACACTGGAACTACAGACCAGAGGTGAGACAGGTTACACAGACCAGAGGTGAGACAGGTGACACTGTAACTACAGACCAGAGGTGAGACAGGTGACACTGTAACTACAGACCAGAGGTGAGACAGGTTACACAGACCAGAGGTGAGACAGGTGACAGTGTAACTACAGACCAGAGGTGAGACAGGTTACACAGACCAGAGGTGAGACAGGTGACACTGTAACTACAGACCAGAGGTGAGACAGGTGACACTGGAACTACAGACCAGAGGTGAGACAGGTCACACAGACCAGAGGTGAGACAGGTGACACTGGAACTACAGACCAGAGGTGAGACAGGTTACACAGACCAGAGGTGAGACAGGTGACACTGTAACTACAGACCAGAGGTGAGACAGGTGACACTGTAACTACAGACCAGAGGTGAGACAGGTTACACAGACTAGAGGTGAGACAGGTTACACAGACCAGAGGTGAGACAGGTGACACTGTAACTACAGACCAGAGGTGAGACAGGTGACAAGAGGTGAGACAGCTGTGTTTGTGAGACAGGTGTGTTTGTGTGTGTGGTCAGTGTCGATCCAGCGGCGGCTGAAGAAGGAGAAGAAGGCGAAGAGGAAGCTGCAGGAGGCGCTAGACTTCGAGTCGAGGAGGAGAGAGCAGGTGGAGAGGGCACTCAAACACTCCGACTCCCTCACAGGTGACAGTCAACGCTCCTCCTGAAGCTGCCTCATCAATGTTCTGCAGTAAAAAGTACAACATTTCCCACTGAGATGTGGCGGAGTACAAGTAGAATAAAGACTGTACACAATGTAAAAAAGTACAAGTACCTCAGGTACTGTACTTGTTGTTTATTCAGCTGTATTATATCAGCTAACAGCACAGGAAGCTAACGTACATTAGCAAAGCTAACGTGTAGCCACGTGTTGTTTTTCAGGTGCAGTGATTCCTGAGAGCGAACTGGAGAACAAACAGCAGGAAAACTCTGCAGCTCGAGGTGACGACGACAAATCAACTTATTGACTTATTGATGAATCGTATCCAGTAAATCAACACAAATAAGAGAGTCGGTCTAGACCTGCTCTACTCGGAAAAGAGCCCTGAGATAACTTTATGATATGGCGCTATATAAATAAACTGAATTGAATTGAATTGAATAAATAGTAATAATCAAAATAATAAAGACAAATTACATGTTTTCCTATTGACATTGTTTAAATGTCACCAAATGTGGTCCAATATGTCCCCGATACTATCAGACCAAGTGTACACACACACACACACACACACACACACAGTTTCTGTCACTTTAAATAGTGTGTTCATTCTTTGTGTGTTTGTGTGTGTGTCGACTGTGAAATTGAATCAGGAAAAACAATCACAAACTACACAGCAGAACTAAACACACACACTTATAAACAGTGTGTGTGTGTGTTTCCTCCACACTGACATGATAATACGATTCATTCATCAAAGCAGTGACGTGTTGTTGCTTCACGTTTCAGACTTTTACACTGAAGTAGAAATATTTTTCTTCTTATTAGAAATAAACTCGCTGCTGTTTTAAAAATGTTTCTTGATCTTTAAACATTTTCTGTCCTCGAGCTGTTTAAAGGAAACCTGAGCCTCACCTGAGCCTCACCTGGTCAAACAGGTGAAATCTGTCGCCCCTGGTAACAGTCGAAGTTCAGTGGACAACACAGCTGCTAGCATGCTAACATGCTAACAATAGGAGTCACTTTTATCCAAAACTCAAACTTTCATTCAAAGATGGTAAAGAATGAAATGTTCAGTTTGAAGTAGCGTACCTTGTGCTCCAGCAGAGGGCGCTCTGACAGTCACAGTAACGTTACGCTGTAACAGGCGCAGCAGGTGACGTCTGCAGTCGCCGTCTCACTGCTTGTTATATTATCAAACACACCTGCTGTTACCTTCAGTGACCACAGGGGGCGCCGAATCAACCAGAGCTGGAACCTGAAGGTGGTTTGAAGGTTTCTCATCACCGTTTTTACCTGAATGTGTTGAATTAAACAGAAACAGAATAAATCAGTTTGACAGCAGCGGAAGGAAAAAGGAAAACCTGAGTTTAATGAAACTTTGTTTCTGCAGAGAACCGACCGTTCATCAAACCTCCACTCCTCTTCTGAGACCTCCGACCTGTCGCTCAGACCAGAGGAGCTGATGAAGAGGAGGAAGAGACGGTGCCGTGATGGGCTCAAACAGAACCTCCTGAACCTGAAAATAACAGATGATGGATGAATTAAAAAAAAAGGAACTAAATAGTCAAAATCCCATCAGCCACTTCTCTTTTTGCTTCCTGTTTTTAAAGGATTTCTTTCTATTAAAACTATTACTATTCTTATTAATATTAATATTAAAGAGAACAGCGTCATGTGGACATCCTGAAGGGGGAGGAGTTTAAATGTCACCACTTATGATGTCATCAGGTGTAACACCTTGGCGCTGGACTCATGTTACCAGGATTATTTATCTTAAACAAACTTCAGGGACCCAAACATTTTTCTGTCAGGGGCCCCAGGATCCCTGGCCCACCCCTGCTGGATCTGAACTGGTTCTGAAACAAACTGAACTGGAATCTGCTGAAAAAAGGTGTCGATAGTTCCCACCTGTAAAACTTTTAGTGTTTGGTAGTTAGAACTGATAGAAGTCATAGTACTGGTACTACCTGCTGTAGTACTTGATAGTGTTCATTTGTTCATTTCCATCATAACAAGTAACCCACCGTAATGAGCTCTGACTCATGAGGTCTGACCATGGTTGGAAAGGCAGCAACATGCTTAACGAGCTCCGGTCCTTAACGAGGCAGCAGTTACAGTCTTCCAGCTGATTGGTTGATGATGTTTGTCCTGTTTTTATGTTCCAGTGTTTCATTAATATTCGTTTTAACCTGTAAATACTGAACAGAGGAACGTGTTGAGTGACTTGACTGTTTAAAGAACTTTAATCATTTTACTTTGTTTCACGTTTGTTCAAAATAAAAACCAACAGATTTAAACCTGAAAGACAAAAAGAAAAAAAGCTGCTGATCATTAAATCTTCAACATTCATTTACACGTGTTTTTCTTCCAACTGACAAAAAGATAGAAAACTATAAAAAGAAAAAAGAAAGAACCGTTGAAACTCAGGTTTCTGCTTTTCTTTTGTTCTCAGTTCTGCTGTCTGGTCCAAACACACACACAGAAAAACTGTAACTGAATCACTGTATAGAACGGTTTAACTCTGACCAACACACAGCTGAGTGTGTGTGTGTGTGTGTGTTGGACTGAAAACTGGGCTAAAACACAGTGGGTTAATGTCACAACACAATTCACACCTCCATCCATCACACACACATACCTTGTTCCCACGGTGACCCAGTTAAGTAAATATTGGGTCACCTTTTGGCTTCATCGCCTCTCTGACACACACACATATCACTCAGTGTGTATGTGTATGTGTGGTGTGATCTGATTGGTCGGCTCTGTCTGTCACTGTGATAAATGTTGACCAACGGAGCAGGACGGCGGTGAAGTCGACCAATCAGAGAGAGCGTTTGTGTTCAGCTCATCAGAGAACAAAAGAAATTCAGTTTGTCACAGGATGAAGGTTCAATATAAATAAATATATATAATACAGGTGTATAAAAGTAGTGCCTGCAGGTATTCATTTCAGGATGCATACAGGCCCAACAACCTTAACCAATAAGGCAGGGCTGAGAGGTGAAACCCAGGGCAAAGAAGACTCTTCACTGGTTGGAGGACTAATATGTTCTGGGTTCAGTCTGAAGAGGTCTCTGATATATTCCTCCACAGGGAACAATCCCCTACAGAGATCTGATACATGACAACATATCTAAACTACATATATAGTGTATAATGTGTCCATGTCTGTCTCAGATCACAGACTGAATCCAATTCATTTCAATTCAGTTTTATTTATATAGCGCCATATCATAACAAAGTTATCTCAGGGCACTTTTTCTAGTAGAGCAAGTCTAGACCGACTCTTTACATTTACAGAGACCCAACAGTTCCCACCATGAGCAGCACTAGGCGACAGTGGCAAGGAAAAACTCCCTTTTCACAGGTAGAAACCTCGAGCAGAACCAGAACCAGGCTCTAGGTGGGCGGTCATCTGCCTCGACCGGTTGGGTTGAAGGTGGAGGGGGGGGCGGGAGAGAGAGAGCAGGAGGAAAGAGAACATACAGCAGCACAATACAGTTCCACATAGGGATGTAAGGCAATAGATATGGTAATGGAATTGATGTTAACACCAACAGAAACAACACTAAGAGCAACATTATAATAGCAATACTAATAACAACAGCAACAACAGTAACAGCATCAGCGGGTGCAGAGCAGGAGCACGGGGGCAGCAGGCGGCAGCAACCACAGACCCAGACTCTACAGCTCCGGAGGCAGAAATACCTGCAGAAAGCAACAGAAGAGAAAGAGGGGAGAGAAAGCACACAACTACGGGAAGAAGTTGAATTAATAACAAGCATTGATGGGATATGAGGGCGTACAGATGGAGAGGAAGAGGAGGAGAGAGGAGCTCAGTGCATCATGGGAAGTCTCCCGGCAGTCTAGGCCTATAGCAGCATAACTAAGGGGGGGGCTCAGGGGTCACCTGAGTCAGCCCTACTATAAGCTTTATCAAAGAGGAAAGTCTTAAGCCTGCTCTTAAATGTGAGGAGGTTGTCCGCCTCCCGTACACAAACTGGGATCTGGTTCCACAGGAGAGGAGCTTGATAGCTGAAGGCTCTGGCTCCTATTCTACTTTTAGAGACTCTAGGAACCACAAAGAACCCTGCATTCTGGGAGCGCAGTGCTCTAGTGGGGTAATAGGGTACTATGAGCTCTTTAAGATATGATGGTGCCTGACCATTTAGGGCTTTGAAGGTGAGGAGAAGGATTTTAAATTCTATTCTGGATTTTACAGGGTGCCAGTGTAGAGAAGCTAATATTGGAGAAATATGTTCTCTTTTTCTGGTTCTTGTCAGTAAACGTGCCGCAGCATTCTGAATCAGCTGGAGAGTCTTAAGGGATTTATTGGGGCAGCCTGATAATAGAGAGTTGCAATAATCCAGCCTAGACGTAACAAATGCATGGACTAGTTTCCAGAAGACATTCAAACTGGTTTTAAACATTCTGAATGAAACATGATGTCCTCATGATGGAAGTCAGGACAGGATTCACGAGTGGCTCCAGAGGGTTTTCAGACTGAGGTCAGACCTGCATCTGATTCAGGACCATGTATGAAAGTGGCCCAAATCAGAAAAGATCAGATTCCAATGTGGTTTGCGCCGTTCATACTGCAGTCTGAACAAAGCCTATGACTTAAAGAAAATCTCCAAATGTTTCCTCTGATTGATCCAAAGAAATCATTTGTGATCAGATTGATTTTAGTTTCTCCTGAAATATAAATAACAAGACATGCTGCATATGAACATCTGAAGTTGAGCACATCAATATTCCAGGTATTAATACACAGCTAATATATACTGTAAGTATTATTAGAGGTACTACTGTGTGTGTGTGTGTGAGAGTTTGAAGTTGAAAATAAAAATCTAAAGTTTGCTGAATATGAAATATTCAGGACAGAACCTGGAATAAATCAGGTTAAAAATGAAAACATCATCAAATTAAAGACAAAAACAAAACAAACTTTGTCTTTGATGTTCGTCTGGCTGAAAAATCTACTTCCTGTTGAAGCTGCAGGTGGGCGGAGCTCTGAGGCCTCGTTAGCCGCTCGTTAACATCTCGTTAGCATCTTCTGAAATATCTGATGCATATTCATCAGTCTAGCTGTCCGTCAACACACAAACACACACTCAGGGTAATTAACAAACACTAATTAGCGTTGTTGATGCTAATTTAGAGGGTTAATAAGTCCAGTTGTCCGTCAAAGTGTTAAACATGTTTCTATCATCAACAACCTCAAACACAAACAGTTTGATCTCTTAACGAGCTGCTGCGTCTTAACGAGCTCAACGACTCCTGTTTACAGCAGCTCCTTAACGAGATCAACACTAATTAGTACAAACACGCTGTTACACACACACACACACACACACAGCACTTTAATTAGACTGAACTCAACAAATCAGTCGATCTGACCGAGATCTGATGTCGTCGACCTGCTGAAACATCTTTGGTTTAGAGATTATGATGCCAAACATGAACCACAACCTCACAGGTTCAAGTCCGGCTGTCCTGTCATCTCTCTGCTGTCTGTACATACCCACAACACCTTTACAAAACCACCCAAGAACCCAGTGGGACCTGATAAACCAGCGGGACCTCCGATAAACCAGCGGGACCCCTCTGATAAACCAGCGGGACCTCCGATAAACCAGCGGGACCCCTCTGATAAACCAGCGGGACCTCTGATAAACCAGCGGGACCCCTCTGATAAACCAGCGGGACCCCTCTGATAAACCAGCGGGACCTCTCTGATAAACAGCATTAAAACAAAATTACGAGTTATCTTGACATGTTTTGATGTTTATTGGTGATTGTTTCAAACTTCTCAAAAAACAAAATCACAAATGAATCAATAACATCATATATCAAACTAATCAATAACATCAGATATCAGGTTACTAACAGTTATTAAACTTTAAATTGACACAAAGCGTGACACTGATCATCTGTGACCTTTGACCTCCGTCTGTTTACACTTTAATGTTTTCAATAAGACAAAATCTAATAATCACTTCACAGATCAATACATGAATATTATGCGTTTGTATCAATAACAGATAATAACTGATCAATATTGATCCTGTTGGGCAGCAGCCGAGAAAGGAGGAGACACTGAGGAAGGAGATAAAGAAGGAGACAAGGAACCAATGAAGGAAGGAAGTCTTCAGTATTTGGGCCTCTTCACGTCCACCCTGAAACACAAACACACCGTTTAGCGACTGTTTCCTGTTTACCGTCTGTTTACATGTACATTTTAACTGTTAGTTGTACATAAACAGAACTGATTGGCTGATCTCCGTCATGTGTACGTCATAAACAAAAAGACAAGGACTGCCTGCTCTCCTCTGATTGGCTGAGCAGATGATGATGATGATGATGACTCACCCATCGGCCTCCATCTTCTTCCTCTTCTCAATGATCTGAAACAGACAGTCAGACCTCAGCACGTTTCTAATATTTGGTGTAAAAATTTGTTTCTAACTGCTGAGAAGCATCAACAGGACTGTCCACATACTTTTGGCCAAGTTGTGCATTTGTTTGCTTTGTGTTTTCAGATTTAAATCAAGAAACAATCAAAATATTTTAATATATTTTCGTTATTTTTTATTTGTCTTCTCACCGCGCTGATCTTCTTCCACTGTCGGTCCAGTTCTGCCTTCTCATTGGTCTCTTTGAAGCGTCGAGTCTTTCTGCCTTCAGACATCTTGATGCCGTACTGGAAGGCAGCCCTGCAGGGACAAACTTCATCACCAACACACCCTAGAGCCACGCCCTTATTTTGTCTCCTAACTTCCTGTCAGCACAGGAAGTTAGGAGACAAGAGGAATGAATGAAACAATGGTCCTGCTGCTTGAAGTCAATACACGGTCAAACAGATCCTGTCAGTCAGAACTGAGGGATAAATAAAGCACACGTACTTTGGCAGAGCCTCCTTGTTGTTCATGTAGTCTGAATATTCCTCCTGAGTGTCAAAGTCCCACCGGCCCAACGGACCCTTCTTGTTCCCCTGAAACACAACAAGCATCAAGACCATCACTCAGTGCTTTACTTTCACTTCCTGTTCTGTCATTACATTCACTGCCGCTCTTATTTTGGTAAATACATTTCACTGTTGAATTAATTTATAAGGAAAGTTACTGAGAAAATTTAATTTTTTGTTTTTGCTGAGCATTAGGGGCGGGGCTTATAGGGCTGAGTGTCTCTGATTGGTCAAACAGACTTGTGAACTGTTTCAGACCAGCGGAACCAGGTCTACAGTGGTGGTTGCCTCGCGGTGTTCAGAGGAAGCTGCTGTAGTTTTACCTGAGCAGGTGTAATGTTGACATGAGGCCAAGTCATGCTGCTGAGTATCTACTCTCTTATTGGCTGAGAGGAGTGAAAGGCAGCTTAAAAGGTACGACAGGTCAGAGTCAGAGAATGATGTCACATGACAACACAGGATGATGACCAGGTGAATACATCACGCTCACCCACATTTCAGTTTCCTGTTGATCTGTTGATCTGCTGATCTATTGATCTACTGATCTGTTCCTGACAGCTGAGTGAACATCAGAACCAGGAAACTGAACACAAACAGACGCTGATCATCTGATCTTCAGATGTGATGTTCAGAGAGGACTTGTAGTTCCTGGTTTGGAACGTTTGGAGGTTTTACTAAAACAATATTCAGCGTTTATCAGCACTCATCAATAATAAAAGTATTGAACTGTTTCAGTGTCATTCAGTCAGACTGTAACAGTGACCTGCAGTGGAGCAGCGCCCTCTACTGCAGCTTCACTGAAACACATTCAACCTGTTGATTAATTGAAAATCCAACATCAGGCAGAAACACTCCTCTCCTGCTGTTCTTCTTCTTCACATCAACTAAACTACACAGCCACTGTGTCAGGACAGCAGCCACTTCTCTTTACACCATGAATTCAGTGACTCCGCTCTCTGTACTGCAAGTACACAGGTACTACTACAACCAGCAGTGTACCATGGATGTGCAGACAACTATCACTGATCACTGTGATACTGAAGAAAAGCTCTTTGTTCTTTCTGGACGTTTGTTCTGGATGGACATCAGAGATAATGAGAAGTCTCACTGAATGATTCAATATGAGTTTCATGTCTGAGTTCAGGTCTGACTGAGAGAGGAGGAGGAGGAGGAAGAGAAGGTGTTTGTCTCTGAGTGTTTGAAAGGATCGTCGTCTGTGAACTTTAGAAACAACATTTCGTGTTGGAGTTTAAAGAGTATTTGAATGCATGTGTTGAATCTGGCTGTGAAGACTTCACTTTACCTGGTCCATCTTACTGTAGTCCACTTCCTCATCACTGTCCACAGCCAGGTCGTCCATCCTGCACACACACACACAGAGTTAAAGTACTAATACATGTACAACTGAGTGAGTGAGTGAGCGAGTGAGTGTGTATCTTACGTAGCAGGGTAACACTCTGCGTATGAGTTTGATCCTCCAAAGAAATCTCCCAGCTGTTCTTTGCCGCCGTCTCTCCTCTGAGACCCAGTTCAACTAGGTTAAGGAACAAAACTGCAGTAATACTACACACAGTACTGCTCTCCTGTGTACAGATACTACACACAGTACTGCGCTCCTGTGTACAGAAACTACACACAGTACTGTGTTACAGAAGGATATGGTTCCTGGCCCTGCCACTGGCTGCCTGCTGCTCCTGCAAACTTCTCATTGATAATCTTGATCTGGTCTCGGACTGATCCAGGGCCTGGCAGACACAAACACACAGTGAACCCTTTAGAGCCGAGAATGTTCTACAAAACATGAAATAACTTTGGAACCGTTTATGATAGAGACGAGCTTTACGGTGTCTGAACCATGAGATTCTCAGCTTTCTGGTGCATTTACGACAATCAGGGCCGATTTATGGTTTGTGTGATCACGTGATACAGGAACAGAAGCTTGCTGGTTCACTTGAGTGGAAACACCATGGATGTATAATAAGACCTAGATATGGCGCCACCACTCAGTAATATGTAACATGACGTTATATAAAGATAATGTTGGGCTGTAACATGACGTTATGTAAAGATAATGTCGGGCTGTAACATGATGTTATATAAAGATAATGTTGGGCTGTGACGTTATATAGAGATAATGTTGGGCTGTAACATGACGTTATATAAAGATAATGTCGGGCTGTAACGTGACGTTATGTAAAGATAATGTCGGGCTGTAACATGCCGTTATGTAGAGATAATGTCGGGCTGTAACATGCCGTTATGTAGAGATAATGTCGGGCTGTAACATGCCGTTATGTAAAGATAATGTCGGGCTGTAACATGCCATTATGTAAAGATAATGTCGGGCTGTAACATGCCGTTATATATAGATAATGTCGGGCTGTAACATGCCGTTATGTAGAGATAATGTCGGGCTATAACATGCCGTTATGTAAAGATAATGTCGGGCTGTAACATGACGTTATATAAAGATAATGTTGGGCTGTAACATGACGTTATATAAAGATAATGTTGGGCTGTGACGTTATATAAAGATAATGTCAGGCTGTAACATGACGTTATGTAAAGATAATGTCGGGCTGTAACATGCCGTTATGTAAAGATAATGTCGGGCTGTAACATGCCGTTATGTAGAGATAATGTCGGGCTATAACATGCCGTTATGTAAAGATAATGTCGGGCTGTAACATGACGTTATATAAAGATAATGTTGGGCTGTAACATGACGTTATATAAAGATAATGTTGGGCTGTGACGTTATATAAAGATAATGTCAGGCTGTAACATGACGTTATGTAAAGATAATGTCGGGCTGTAACATGCCGTTATGTAAAGATAATGTCGGGCTGTAACATGCCGTTATGTAGAGATAATGTCGGGCTATAACATGCCGTTATGTAAAGATAATGTCGGGCTGTAACATGACGTTATATAAAGATAATGTTGGGCTGTAACATGACGTTATATAAAGATAATGTTGGGCTGTAACATGACGTGCTATGTAAAGATATTGTTGGGCTGTGATCGCTATATAGAGATAATGTTGGCTGTAACATGACGCGCTATATAAAAGATAATAGTCGGGCTGTAACATGACGTTATGTAAAGATACGGCTGTGACGCTATATAGAGATAATGTTGGGCTGTAACATGACGCGTTATATACATAATGTCGGGCTGTAACATGACGCTATATAAAAGATAATGTCGGCTGTAACATACCAAGTATAAAGATAATGTTGGCCAACATGACGCTATATGAAAGATAATGTCAGCTGTAAACATGTAAAAGAGCTACCGGCTGTAAATACGTCAAGCTATGTAAAGATACCGTCGGCCGTAAACATCGTTATGTAGAGATAATGTCGGGCTATAACATGCCGTTATGTAAAGATAATGTCGGGCTGTAACATGACGTTATATAAAGATAATGTTGGGCTGTAACATGACGTTATATAAAGATAATGTTGGGCTGTAACATGCCGTTATGTAAAGATAATGTCGGGCTGTAACATGCCGTTATGTAAAGATAATGTCGGGCTGTAACATGCCGTTATGTAAAGATAATGTCGGGCTGTAACATGCCGTTATGTAGAGATAATGTCGGGCTGTAACATGATGTTATGTAAAGATAATGTCGGGCTGTAACATGCCGTTATGTAAAGATAATGTCGGGCTGTAACATGCCGTTATGTAGAGATAATGTCGGGCTGTAACATGCCGTTATGTAAAGATAATGTCGGGCTGTAACATGCCGTTATGTAAAGATAATGTCGGGCTGTAACATGACGTTATATAAAGATAATGTTGGGCTGTGACGTTATATAAAGATAATGTTGGGCTGTGACGTTATATAAAGATAATGTCAGGCTGTAACATGCCGTTATGTAAAGATAATGTCGGGCTGTAACATGACGTTACATAAAGATAATGTTGGGCTGTGACGTGACGGTATATAGAGATAATGTCGGGCTGCGATATATGCTCAGGCTTTCTATCTTTATATGAATTTGTTGAGGTACAGATACACAAGTCATTAAACACAACGCTGTACAGCTCAGGAGTACAACCTCAAAGAAGGACATCTCAGTTTGTGTGTTTGCGTGTTGGTGTTGGTTGAGTGTTGATGTGTTGTGTGATTGGACCGAGGAAAGACGAGGAGATAATGAATGAAAGTAAATCTGCATGTCTTCAGTTCATGTTTAACAATAGATAGTCTCCGTCAGTAAAGGTTGTAGATCTGATGAGCTTTCAACAAGAACTAAATCAAGTGATTTACCTGTGTCCACCTCCACGACCTGCAGACAGACACAGACACACAGACAGTTAGTTTCAGCTGTATAATAATAATAATAATAATATTATAACAACCACCCATCTGTCCGTCTCCGTCAGTCTCACCTGGTTTTCATCTCCTCGTGGTTTCTCAAAGTAGCTATGTCTCCTGCTCTTGCTGTCGTCCTCTCTCTCTCTCTCTCTCTCCCTCTCCCTGTCTCTCTCCCTGTCTCTCTCTCGGTGTCTCTCTTTGTCTTTGGGAGGTTTGGAGGACGAGGTGGAGGACAGGATGTAGTCCCCGATGTCGTCAAAGATACTGAAACACAAACAGAGACAGTGAACTGAAGCTGAATGTCAACAGAGTCACAGCTGCAGGTTGTGTTGTTGTGAACTGACCTGAGATCAGCCTCAGGAGCCCTCTTCTCATCCAGTTTACCTGAAACACACACACAGCTGTTAGCAACCAAAACCACAATCTGTCCTGCAAGATGTCCGTCTGTCCTCAGCAGCTACGACACAAACACAACGCTGTTGCTATAGAAACGATATGCTAACGAACACACACACACACACACACACACACCGTCCTGACAGTGCGTTAGCTGAAACATCAACATGTTCATCATTCATGTTCCCCTCAGGATGAACTGGAATAACTCTTCCTCTAGCGCCACCATCAGGTCAACATGTTAATGTGTCCAAATTCCTGCAGAACTACAGACGTTCCCATCAGCCTCAGCTGCACTGTGTTTACTGCTAATTAGCTAATGTTAGCATGCTAATTTATTACCGTTACTGCTCTTATTATGATTATAACCATTATAATATTTCTATTAATATTAACATCAATACCATCACCACAACTATTGCTTTACATCTCCATGTGAACTGTATTGTGCTGCTGTGTTCTCTAACCCTATAACTTTGTTATAAAGAAAACTGAATTGAATTAACACGCTAAGCTAAGATGGTGAACATTATACCTGCTAAACATCTGCATGTTAGCATTTAGCTTAAAGCAGCGTTGTGTCTCAGTACAGAGCAGCTCGGAGGCTGCAGACTCTAAACTTTACCTGCTAACACATTTATAATCAGTATATAAACATGTAATAACTGTTAATAACAGATTATTATGTAGTTATTAGCAGATCTATGTGGTTGTTAATATGTTAGTTAACAGCTGTAAAGATCAATGACAATAAAACAGCTGTTATCACATAAAATATGTCAGAACAAACACTGGACATTAATAACATGTTCTTATATCTGCTTGACAACAGCAGTGACACTGTAAGCAGCAGCAGGTGTAACTGAAGTCACCTTTGTCCTTCTTCTTGATCTTCTTGTGTCGTGTTCCCTGTCTGAGGTAAGACAGGATCTGAGTCAGCTTCGAGATCACGATGTCGTTCGTGGTGAGAGTCGTCTGAGCCTGAGAGACACACAGAGGATACATCAGATCAATAATGACATTGATTATCTTCAAGACCTGACGTTCACATGGAGCCTGATAAACCACCAGAAACCGGATCAGAACTGGGACTCAAAACTGGAGAACGTTAACGAATCATCAGAGGAGGAGCTGCAGCGAGCAGACGCCATATCTGTACTGCAGATGTGATGCAGACGTGTGGCAGTACCTCCATGCTGGGACAGTCGGCTTTGCTGCGGATCAGAGTAGTCGGGATGTCGGTGTCAGTGAACTCGTCGTCCAGGTCGACCACGTATGCCATCCTGCCGGGCAGGAAGAGCTCGTTCCTCTCCACCACACCTGTCCTGAACACCACACGGTAGATATTCCTACCTGAGGAGGAGAGGGGGGGTATAGTGTGGAATATTCCTTTCCTGCAGTATTACAGCTTTACTCTGGAAATCTCTAAAGTTTCTCAGAAACACAATTTTTATAACTTCTTCCTCTAAATTTTACAATTTTATTTCTCAAACTATTCAGACTTTTCTCTAGAAATTTTTCTAAATGTCTTGAAATATCACAACCTTTCCTCGAAAAGAAATACAACAACTTTAGTCCTGAAATATTACGACGTTAAGGAAGCTGAAGAATCATCATCGACAGAGTGACACGTGTTCATCAGTCCTGACCGACTGACCGACCAGATGATCCGACTCACCAAGACGAGTCTTAAACTCAATCTTCTCCTCTGGCTCCACGTCTTTCCTGAAACAGACAGACGGGTCAAAGAAGTGTGCTGTGTGTTTCTGCTGTTCATAAAACAGAGCTGTCAATCAGTCAGACGTAGCCGTTATCAATACATATTACAGCACGGTCGAATGAGGTAACATGAATACAACTGAT